>CALYDF020006081.1:0-13757 GCA_944474145.2 Dicrocoelium dendriticum
AGTGTGATAGGTTTTCAAGCACATGGTACACACCAGACCCTTTTGTACCACTTTAGCACATGATTCCCATTTGCTTTTCATACGAGACATGTTCTCACTAGGGGTAGGAAGTGGATGGAGATATTGACGCACCGCTGCGTGGCGATCGGCGCTGGTTGGACTATAACTCGCACAGTCGAGCAATTTAATGGGCCGCATCCGGTTTCGGATTTGCCTGCTATTGTGCTCAGCCAAAAGACGCCTGCGCCTACAGAGAGACCATGGATGTCTTGCACTGCACCACCCACAGCTCCATCCATACACCCCATATCCAATGTAAAAGCGAAAGAATAAAAACGGGAGGCAGGTGGATGAAGCAACGTTTCATCAACGGAGCCTGCCCACACTCCTTCACACGCAAACACAAGCACGCTGTATTTGGAGAATCAAGCACACACAAGGCGGTGGCTGGACCGTAGTCCGCTTCAAATTGAGCACATGGAACCACTCTCCGAGACTAGCACGACCACAACGACTGTGAACCCCGTCCTCTCCAGCAACGACCAACTATCTCCTGGAGCCAGATGGACGAGGTATTGGGTAATAGACAGATAGGCACCTTGTCGACGTATACATCATGCGCAGCCACACCTGGGATCTCGAACAACAGCCAATTATTCGAAATGCCGATATCGAATAAAGTAAACGCATATGACAACATAAATACTCGCTAAATGAGCATATGGAAGAAATTGGTTATAAGTGAATCCTCGTTAAACACAAAATGTCCCAAAGTTATTTAAAAAGTGCGGCGTGCGAAAGTCACGCAACTTTACCACAATTTGCATGAGCGAAGTGTGCAAGTTAGCAGAAAAGTATCAGGTACGCGGAACAAACCAAATAAAGTAGAATGAATTTTATCCACATTAAAAAGCTCTAGTTTAATATACATTCATTCATACGTAACCTAATAAACATTTGGACCGAATGAACCTATGAATGCAAACTTGATTGCTCACAGGCATCCGTTAAGCGCACAGCGCCGAAAGGAATATTGCTTACACATATACTCACCTTCCTACACTGTAACGCATCGCCCCGAAGAAGGTGCACTGTATACGCATCCACTTTGATGATAATGTATTTATCTACCTAGATTTAACATACCTCATGATCCCCTGCGTTGTTCATGTTTGGAAACTGGTCCCTGTATGTGTTGACGAAGCCTTCATGTACTAGGGACCACTCATTAGCCTGACCTGACTCCGGAACCTATGGTTTGCTTCGCTGCAATCCGTTATCCTGAGTCGTTCGTTTTACTCTCTGTGTGTTGTCACTCGTGGGTATGTGCTCTCAGTGAGATGGTCACACGTGTTCCCTCTATCTCCGTAGTCGCCCCCCCCCATCGGCCTTATTTGCTTCGCCATGCGCCACTGCTTTATTTCACACTTCTCAGCGACGTGGTATATCATATGATTTTGCTTAGTGACTACGACAATGTTAGTGTAACTCTGCATTAGAACCGTTGAGTTAATTTGTCCCATTCACATTTCCCCCTACCGAGCTTATATTCCGGATGCCACAGCATTCCTACCGCGATTCCGCGGTAGTGACATAACTGTGTCTTCTAGTGGACCACCTGACTCACGGGGTTAGAATTACCATATGCGTCTCATCAACTTCGATCACCGATACTGGAACTTGCAGCGAAAGCGCAAAAGCCCTACACTTAATAATGGTGACACGGATTGCGTGGCAGGTATTACAATTGTGCAAGGGCTAAAATCGCAGTGCAGTTTCTGCGTTCGCGAGCGTGTATGTGTGTGTATGTGCCCAACGCTGACTCTGATGTTGCAGTCTTGATGTTTCTTCACCGCAGTTGGGCTAAACCGACTTACGCTTAAACTAACTATGATTAAGCTGGAAACATTTCATTCCATTTTATTTGCTTTTTTCTGCCTACCTGCATAATCTTCTATTAACTTGCACATGTTGCTTACGTTGATTGTGCTTATCTTCCTTAATTTTATTGAGTTTGTAGCATTTTTCAATAACTTCTGGACATTTTGTGCTTCGCGCGGACTTGTTGCTAACCAAGTTACTTCATATGCTAATTTGGCGAACAGTTAAGTCGGCATAGCCGTATGCTTTAACAGGTATACTTTATTTGATTATGTTATTTCAAGTGATTGGCTGTTTTGTGACAGTCCCGATGTGGCTGCGCTGGATGTGAATGTTGATAAGGTGCCTATCTGTCTATTACCCAATACCTCGTCGATACTTGCTCCAGGAGACAGTTGGTCGTTGCTGGAGCGGACGGAGGGCACGGTCCTTGTGGCCATGCTAGGCTCGAAGAGTGGTTCCATGCACTCAGTGTGGAGCGGACTACGGTCCAGCCACCGCCTTGTGTGCACTTGCTTCCCCAAATACAGCGTGCTTGTGTTTGCCTGTGAAGGAGTGTGGGCCGGCTCCGTTGATGAAATCTGGTTCCCATCCACGTGCCACCCGGTCTTATTCCATCCTGTTTTACACTGGATATGGGGTGTGTGGATGGGGCTGTAGGTGGTGCAACGCAAGCTGCCTATGGTCCCTCCGTAGGCGCAGGCGTCCCTTGGCTGGCCACAGTGGCAGGCAAATCCGAAACCGGACGCTGCCAACCATGTGTGTGTGAGGTGTGTGACCACACCACAGGTAAACAGTTTTAACAGGTAATTCAGCATTCCACACCGGGCTCCAACCTGCAAGATGGGCTACTAATTTCGGTTAGAATTTTGCACAACCAATTCATGCGGACTGTGGTAATCCCATAGTTTCGTTTTGATAGCACTTGATATATCTGTATCCCTTCCAAAGCTGTAGCGTATAAAAAGGTTTGCATTGACTAGCGCAATTTTCCACCTCTAGGTTCTCAATACTTTCCTGTGTAATCGTCATTACAAGTCCGAAAATTCCCCGCTAAGTAAGAGCAGCCAACCAAAGAATCTTTTGTACCGCTTTGCAGTCTGTTTAATGTACATGTTTCCCCGGATTTAGACATAATGAATACATACACATAGTGACACCTCTATATAGAAAGAAAGGCATTAGGACAAAACTGAAAATCCACCACCTGAAATAAAGAGACTTAACATGCAAGCACGCGGTTAGTAAATCGAATGCAGCTTACCTACAAACGCTGCGCCAGTTCTGCCTACGTTCTCTGCAGAACCCGTCGTCGCTTCGGTAGTAGTCCCGAGTGGCCTCGCTCCTGGCTCACTAAGCCTGCCTGACTAAGGCACTCGCGACCGCATGTTCTACAGCACCATGCGCTTGATGTCGATGCAGAACAACCCATCGGTGCTTGCCGCGTCCGCACTTGCCGCTTCTTCTCTGCATGTATTAGGACTTTCTCCTGCACCTCAGCAACTGCCTATGTGATCAGATCGCGCCATGCACACCGATCAACCGCCTTCGATTCCCATGACCTACAATCAAGATTAGAACGTGGGAGGCCCACTTCCATCATGTCCTGGTATCGTAACTTTGGTTTCCACACATGTCGCTTCCCAATACTCAGCTGACCGTATAAGAGTTGTTTCGGTATCCGCGTCGAATCCATACGGCTCACATGACCGAGCCACCACAAGTGTCTCAGTACAAGTATGCACTCCACTGCATACATCCCACCTTGTCGCAACACTTCCGTGTCAGCAACTCTGTCGCCCCAACTGATGCGCAAAATCCGTCACAAACATTGCTAATGAAACAGCTCGAGATATCGCACATCTCACCGGTACATCGTCCATGTTTCACTGCCGTATAAAAGAACGGACAGCACCATGGATTTGTACACCATCAGCTTCGTACCAATGGTAAGCTGATGGTTGTTCCACACTCGGTACTGAAGCTTCCCGAACGCCGCCGCTGCCTTCGATACGCGGATATGCAGCGCACTGTGAAGCTGCTGGTCAGTCGATATCACACTCCCAAGGTAGCAAAAGCGAGAGGTGGTTTCTAATACTTCAGCAGCAATGCTGATTTGCGGCACTATTGAAGAGTACGCCTTTGGAGAAGGCTGAAATAGACAGACGGTTTTGCTTGTGTTGATGGTGAGCCCGAATCTGGCCGCTGTCGAAGCAAGACCACTAGTCATGTGCTGCAACTCATCCGCGCTGTGTGAAAACAACGCACAGTCGTCAGCAAACAGCAACATACGGATAGTTGTCTCACAGACTAGAGTTCTCGCACCGAAACGACGGATGTTCAGCAACCCACCATCAATACGGTGCTCCACATGAACACTGTAAGCACAAGCGGCATCAAAAGCACAGGATAACATTGCATGAAGATAAATATTAAACAGGGCAGGATCTAAGACACAGACTTGCTTCACACCGGAGACAACTGCAAAGTCATCCGAGATCTCTCCACTCAGCTGCACCCTCGCTCGCATACCGCTGTGCAGATATTCGAATAAACTTACAAACTTACGTGGGCAACCAAACTTACCCAACACCAGCCACAATGCCTCGCGGTTCACCGTAGCAAATGCCTTGGTGAAATCAACAAAAAGCGAGTACAATGGCTGGTGTCGTTCTCTGCACTTCTCCTGCAACTGACGAGCCACAAACACCATATCTATAGTGCTGCGACCCAAACGGAAGCTGCATTGCTTTTACGCGACGTTAGGTTGCATAACCTGACTGACGAGGCGGTTGAGCAGGATTCGGGCAATCATCTTGCCCACACAACTCAGCAAGTTGATGCCACGATAATGCGTGCAACATTGCTTTCTATCTTTGCCCTTGTACAGTGGTAGTACAAGGGCATCCTTCAGTTCAGGAGGCACATCCTCCTCAATCCGTACACGTTGCACCAAGTGGTGCAGCGCAGTCAACAACGCGGGTCCACTGTGTTTCAACAGTTCAGGCGGGATCCCGTCGGCTCTGGCACACTTGCGATTTCGCAGCTGAGCAAGTGCTCTCTGCGTCTCATCCAGTGTCGGCGTGTCCGCCAGATTCGCCTTCACATCGTGCTGCTTGAGACCGTTCAATGTAGGCCAGTCGATCTCTGAACGGTTGTTCAAGAGACAGTCAAAGTGTTTCCGCCAGATCTGCGGTATGTCTGCAGTCTGTGTGCAGGTGGCGCCTGAACTACCATCGATCAGCGTCCTCAGCGGCTCCAATCTCGGTCCATACACCGCCTTCAAGGAGTCAAAGAATTCCATGTGTTGGCGGCGTTCGGTGTAGCATTCCATCTGCTTCGCCTTCTCCGTCCACCATGCATTTTTAATGCCACGGAGCTCTCGGGTCAGTCGCCGTCGAAGTTTGCGAAACTGACTCTTCTTCCCCAAGTCACTGGGGTCTGCAACATGTGCAGCAAATGCTGCATTCTTCCCCGACACCAATGCGCCAATCGTCGCATTGTTCTCATCAAACCAATCAGGCCGCTTACAGTTTGCGCGCCCAATGGTCTCCTCGGCAGCAGCTGTCACCTGGTCGCGAATGTGGTGCCATAGGTCGGCCACTGTGGCCATGCAATCCACATCACACAGGCGTGTAGCCATCGCCTTCTCCAGCTCAGTACGTTTCGCCACATTACAGAGGGAGAGAAGGTCAAATTTACGCCGATCATGGCGGGAGTGCAATACATAGATTTACGAAAATATATGTACAGTTTAGTCCGCACCAATTTATGACCAGTGCCACACTCAGCTCCATGCAGTACACGTGTCATGCGCACTTCACGGATATCACGCTGATGTACAATGACATAGTCGAGCATGTGAGCGTGACCACTCCGTGGGTGCGTCCAAGTTGCTATTTCACTCGCACTCAGTGCAAACCGAGTGTTCGTGATCGTCAGGCCGTGAGTGGCACACAGTGAGAGTAGCCTGTCACCGTTCTCATTCGCTGAACCAATGTCATGCGCACCGATAACATCTGTGCACGCTGATGCATCACGCCCAACGCGCGCGTTGAATGCACTCAGCAGAAATAGTCAGTCACTCCACGGCACAGACCGTATCCCGGAGGATAGCTGAGTGTAGTATTGATCACGCGTGTCATCAGGATAACACATGGTCGGACCGTACGTGCTTTTAAAAGTAGCAAACTTACCTCTTCCGAGTCGTAGGCGAACAGTCATCAGTCGCGCGCTGATGCCTGTTGGTTCACCCATCAGCCGGCCATGGAGGCGATCGAATATTGCAAATCCGACCCCATGATCACGTGGTACTGAGGCGGCGTTTCCCACCCAGTAGAAGGTGTAGCCAGCACCTGCTTCATGCAACTTACCTTGCTCAGCGAGTCGGGTTTCACTGAGCGCCGCAATATCGATGTTGTAGCGCGCCAGCTCCATCGCGGCCAGTGCAGTGCGCCGCTCTGGGCGCTCACTGGAGTTCCGGTCCAGTAGTGTGCGCACGTTCCAGCACCCGATACTGAGTGTTTGCGCGTAGGCATACGATTGCATTGGTGGGCAATCGCACGCGAGGTGGTTGTTGTGCTTCGGAGGTTTGCTTGAAGGACTCTACCCGGAGCCTTTGACTCAATAGCCCGACCCACAAGGCAGTGGGTGGTTTGGAGGTTTGCTTGAGAGACTCCACCCGGAGCCTTTGGCTCAATAGGCTGACCCATAAGGCAGTGGGGAGCAGATCCAGCTCGGGAATGTGATTGCAGAGACAAATTGGAAGCTGCTTGACGGCCGTCACATGCAGCTTTTGAGGTTCTGGAACGTTTTATATATGTTTTGCGACCTTAGTAGGATACCCACCTGCGACCACGGCCAGACGCAGGTGGGTTTTGGCGGGTTTGCGTCAATTTGACCAGGGGCTGCCTGGCTTGAGGCGGGCAGTAGCAAACCATTGAACACCCGGTGGTGCCCTCCCACCGTCAGAGACAATGCGTGGCCCTCGTGCTCTACGCCAATCGAGGTGTGAGCTTATAACCCGTAGACCTGTTGTCTCCCATGGCTAGGTTTTACGGGAAGTGGGCCATCGACCACTTCCTAACCCCCGGAGAGGATGGACTACTGCTGCCAGGATACTGCCAGGGCGCCCATTCCCGACGGGAGAACGACTCGGGTCCTCAGCCAAAGCCTTCGATTAAATGAACACCCGAAAGGCAGCGGGTCTAGCACATGGTCAGTTCACTGACTCATGCGGATTGGTGTCCTCGATCTTAGCAGGGAGAAGGGCGAAACCCAACTCCCACCCAGCGGTCGCCACGAGGAGGCGCCCAGGACATGAGCAAATGGCACAACAGTAGCAGCAGTAGGTAGACCATCTGTCAGGATCTAGCCACCACCAGCCTCAGCGCGCCATAGGCTCTCCCGCCTAGTGAGCCATGAGCGAGGCCACTCGGGACTACTACCGAAGCGACGATGGGTTCTGCAGAGAACGTAGGCAGAACCGGCGCAGCGTTTGTAGGTAAGCTGCATTTTATTTACTAACCGTGTGCTTGCATGCTAAGTCTCTTTATTTCAGGTGGTGGATTTTCAATTTTGCCTAAATGCTTTTCTTTCTCATATAAATGTCTACCTGTACTCTATTCCATTAACTTGCACACCTCGCTTAAGCCAATTGTTTTCGATTTCCATAACATTTTTGTGTTCGTAGCATTCCGTAAAGTATACTTTTTGACCTCGTGAACTTATCTAGGATTCGTTTGTAAACAACTTATTTCATATGCTCATTAACTTAAGGTTTATGTCACCGTTTCCTTATGCATTAATAGAGTTGTTTTCTTTGTCTCTCCCTCTCTCTCAAATGATTGGCTGTTGTTTGATAGCCCCGATGTGACTGCGCTTGATGTGCATGTTGACAAGGTGCCTATCTGTCTATTACCCAATACCTCGTCCATACTGGCTCCAGGAGACAGTTGGTCGTTGCTGGAGGGGACGGGGTGCACGGTCCTTGTGGCCGTGTTAGGCTCGAAGAGTGGTTCCATGCACTCAGTGTGGAGCGGACTACGGTCCAGCCAACGTCTTGTGTGCGCTTGATTCCCAAATACAGTGTGCTTGTGTTTGCTTGTGAAGGAGTGTGGGCCGGCTCCGTTGATGAAACCTGGTTCCCATCCGCATGCCTCCCGTTCTTATTTGTTCGGGTTTACACTGGATTTGGAGTATGTGGTTGGAGTTGTGGGTGATACAGCGCAAGCCGCCTATGGTCCCTCCGTAGGCGCAGGCGTCCTGTGGCTTGCCACAGTGACAGGCAAATCCGAAACCGGATGCCGCCAACCGTATGTAGTGCCTCTGGTGCGGACGTAGAATGTAAAAGAAAGGCGCCTGCAACACGCAGCCACATCGTGCCGACGCTTCGTTGTCACGTGACCACCACCAGACGCGCAGAGACAGGATAAACTGCAACTTGTTTCGCACCTACGCGGATTCAAAACAGTGGTCTCCGGATTACAAGGTTAGCACTTTACTCTTTCGGCTGCTGTTCAGGACACTATGAAGACTAGCAGCCGTTCAGACGTACCGGTGATAAGTGGATCAGAGTCACTTCGGCTGGCGCATGGGTCGTGTTGATGAAGGGAGTCCGTGGCCCAGACATTGACTGATCATACAGTAAATATTCAAAGATGCCAGCGATAACTGTCTCCGAACTAGTATAGTTCTTGTTTTTATCCCAGAACACAGTGCTTTGCGAAATTGGTTATTCTTTGATACCCTATAAATAGTGTGCTTATTTGTGATGCAAGTAGATTCTTGATCGAGGCGCAAACTGACTTCTGCTTTTTGCAGCGTTGTACGACAACGCCTAAAAGGGAACGTATGCCACATATTCGAGGAGTCTGCTTATTTATTAATTTTTCCATTTATTTAAAGCATGATATAATCTTAACGTGTAAATCACGCGTGCACACTGTTGTGGGGACATAACAGGTTGAACCGCTGCTAGGGATCCAGCATTCATTGTACCACACTGCTAGGAAAGTTAGACTACTTCAATCGAGTATTCACGTAACCCCGTGGCAAAGAGTATTCGTAAATTTACCCTCTCTTGTCCAATACTACTGGAACTAGTCATACTTGCAACGTTACGGTGCGTCGTAACGCAACCCGCTTTGACGTGGCTGGAATGTTCCGCACTTAAAATTATCGAACGCCCGGTATGGTCATTTTAAGTGCAAACGAGCAAACACTATGGACAAAATGTCCGAAACCCAGCGCTAGAGAAGTGGCAACCCGGGCTACCCAGGGATGGCCACACTGACCGCGTGGCTACATTCAATTCTGGCCCGGCGACAGAAAGTACACAAAGAAAATCAATCTTAGTTGCCACAGCTATGGCATGCCCAACTCCATGGTGCGTGCGCGCGTTCAAGAATATTGTCGGCCACTTCACTGAGGCAGGACACTTTGGAGTGGGAATACCGATGCCTTGGTGAGCGTGGGCGGACAAACAGGTTAGGTCAATAAAGTTGTGATGCTTGAAAGGAATTCAGCAGTACAAACGGCAACGATCGTTGTTCAGCTTTCCCGATAGTGCGCACAGGCACAGTTATTTGCGGCTTGTGTGTTTCACTCTAGGAGTACCATTGGCTGTTGGTGGGTGTGCGGTACGGGAACCTCGCGCACATCCACATGCGCCACCGCACAGGATGGCGCAGGAAGAAAAGCGGCTAATGTGATGGTACTGTGGTGGGCTGTGGTTGGTCCCCAGCCTTCCACCCACGCCAGCCAGGTTCCCGTGGTTGCTTATTTCAAAGCGACGATTGCCGATCAGTTGGGTTAGTCTGCGCCTTCTGTCCACATCTAGCCCACGTTTTTGGACCGGCGCACGTTTCTTCGAACCTTGCTTCGACTTTCAGCGCTGTGGGTTCTACGTTTTCCCTGCTTGGACTGTTAACTTTCGCGGATTTCTTTTCTCACCCAACTATCTCAGACGACGCTCACCAGAGAAATGAGCCACGAATCAGAATCACATGTGAAGATTTCCCGCACAATTTATCGAGGTGTTTCGCCTAGCACGGCTCGCTTGGAGGTAAGTTCACTCAACTACCTTGTCAATAAAATGGGAAAAGGCACCTGGACCACCGCAGCTCTGATATTTTCACATCAATTTGTCGTTTTTTGTTTTAGAGCCGCGTTCGTGAACTGGAAGACATGTTAGATTTAGAAAGGGATGCACGAGTTCGAGTAAGTCAGATACAGCTACATGGTGCTTTTGAAGTGTTCAAGTAACCTTTCCCGAAAAGATGCCGCAAATCAGGGTTGGCACCGGCTTAATCATCAAAGAGGAATAAAGCAATTGTTTTGGGTTCCTCCTGGGGGCATCTAGTGGCAGTAGACGCAAACGACCTGCTCATAGAAGATGACTCCGGGACCTGCGGCCCTGAGTGTAACAATGCGAGGTCACTGAATGTATGAATGTGGTTTCCGTGTTGCTCAGACGGATGGTGAGGTGGTAAAACCATGGCGTATCACAATGTTTGAGGGTATTTCAGCAAGTTCACAGAAGGTGGACGTTTCAGCTGTGGCGTTAGCGGATACAATTAGACAGTATGTGTTAGCACAAACGAGTTAATTCGACTGATTATAATACAATTGTGTTTGGATTCTGCAACAAGTGCGGATGACCCAAAGGGATTCACTCCGTAGTCCGAGGAGTCATACTGCTATTTCGGCCACCGGAACACGCAAGTTGCGGGAGTTCCATCAAAGTACCTTAATAAAAATTATGCTAGGTGTACTAGTTGTTGTGTTTCTTAATTCCTGTGAGGTTGTTGAGGAAAATCCGACCGTGCACCCCACATTGTGACGCACTACTGTCAAATGATGAGATGCTTTATTACTGAACTACACAACTGATTTCGCGCGTGTCCATGAGCCTTTCAATCAGTCCATATCAATTCCTGTCGGTATTTGTGCGCTTCTGTGTTCAGCGCTAATGAACCTTTTCTCTCGATTCGTGTAGGCAGAGCGCCATGCGGCCGATATGAGTTTTCAAGTGGACGCACTTTCCGAACGACTGGACGAAGCAGGCGGTAGCTCAAGTCAAACTGTAAGTCAGACTTCCCAAACTTGTACCACATCACGTTTCCGATACTGCTGGTTTTCACTGACTCAATGAGTGAAATTAGTTTAGCCAAACACGAGGATCATGTAGGGATTTGTTGCACCGCCATCCAGCATTTATCATTTTGGCATGCATCAGGCGTGCTACTACAATGACAGATAAATCATGCTAAGCTGTCTCTCAATAATTGTAGTAATCAATTATTTTTAGATTGTTGTGGTGATAAATTACACCAAACCCAAACATCCTGCCAGGCTAACTTTGCGCAGTAGTTGACAGATCCCAGAAAATTTGGAACGGTCTAGACCAGGGATGTCCAAATTTTTAAAAATGTGGGTCATATTTTATGAGGCAAAAATATGCGGGCCATATTCAGTCTGACATTAGGATAATAACCAAAATGCACAAATATGTTAAAATGTTTAATGCTGACATCTGAGAATCTTTTGTAGTTTTTGCTGTAGTTAAGACCCTTTTAGTTGAAGTACTAGATTGGCATTTCCTAGTTGGTTAAAAGCAAACAAAATACTACATCATTGATTTTTGCCAATACCTGACGACATCGAATTATGTACTCATAACGTCCTTAACTTTTTTAATCTGTATAATATTGTCTGTGCGGGAAACGCAAGCCTGAATCTATTATTTCATGATGAGGTCGCAATTGGCCCGCGGGCGGGACTTTGATCATTGCTGGTCTAGACGGACTGCCCACTGCCACTTCGCCTAAATTAGGCACCAAACAATAACCTCGACCGAAAGCTTTGAGCCGAATACTACAGAATAGCAAGTGTGTGTGTCGGTACAAACAACGAGGTAACTATAAACCATATTAAAATCGAAGATTGCCCGCCTGCCAAAAATGATCCTTCCAACCCGTAAATAAATTGTTAGGAAATTCATCACAGTCTCTTCCAAAATTAGCTAGCTCTCTGTATGTCCAGAAAAGCATCAGATGACCACTTCGAACTGATGGGTCTCATTTGCAGTGCACATCCGTCGGATCCATCAGGATCTTAGCCCATGATCGCTGGCAACTTCATTGTGAATCCTGGTCAACATTGCGATTGCGTGTCGCAATCCATCCACACGTCGTGTACTTCAAAGTGACTCTTAATATCAAACATTAACTATTGTGCCAAGCGTTACCCGTCGTGACTCAGTGGCTAAAGGAGTAGGGGTCCCAATGAACATCCTAGTGATCCCGGGCTTGATGTCTGCTATCTCTACATGGTGTGGTCAGCCAAGGCGGAAACGCGTCGTGGTGTGCAGTTATCGGGCAGGCAACACCCAGTTTCCGTTTGGCTAAGATTCTGTTCAATGTGAATCGCGGTCCAAATTGAGATTGTGCGTTGCAGTCAGTATTCAGAGTACCTCTGGGTATGCACTCGGCTGGCATGTATTAAGGGCAAATAATCGTGGTGGTCTTGGTGCATTGCCACAGAACCATCTGCAAGGCTGTGACTTCGCTGCAGACAATTGAGACATCCATGTTGCCGATGCACTATGTTACCGAACTGTTTTGTCACACAGGAGCAGTAATAAGGTGGATTTAGATTAACCGTCGCGAATAATACCCCTGGGTATCTCAGATGAAACGAACTAATTCACATGCGTCTCAAATGCCCATGGTACACTTAGAATGCTTCTGCTGCACGCGGTCCGCGCGCTTCGAGATTATACCAAGTAACTAAACGGTTATGTCCACAAATAGGCCGTTAACACTGGACTGGTTTTTTCGGAACAATCCGGATGCATGTAGCCGCCCCTCAGACGATCGATTGCGCAGCGATCACACCCACGCCCCTTTTTTCATGATCGCACAACGTGCGGTGGCCACCGTACCAGAAAAGCGCGTGTGCCCTATGCATCGTATGGGCTCAGTGCATCCGTTCTGACGTTCTCGATTGGTCAGTGCATCTGCTTGCCTAGTCAGTAGAAAAACATCCTGCCAGAAGCAAGCGGTGCACTCTACGTCAAGTGGAACACAGACGTGCTTTGGCTGCCTGCAATCGACCCAGCAGCACTTTTGTTTCAGAGGCACCAGCCAAATATGTCACGGAGAGTCAGTGGTTGAAATTTAAACAGGTAGCGCTTGTCCCATAAAACAGGTCAAACAACTCGGCTAAATCTTATAAAACGTAGCAAGGAGTTATTATGTGGGGAGTGAGTGATATTCGCTGCAACCTCTCTGTGCGGTTAGTGCCATGGTTTACGTCTTCGCGAAAAAGATATAACAGCAGTGATCAGCCCTGTAGTATAAACCACATGAGTCAATATAAGCGTACATGCCTGTGTAGTCAAGGTTGCGCTGAATTATGGTGTAGTAGCAAACCGTGGCATTGGAGCAAACAACAACAGTCATCCATCAAATTACCATTCGTATTTCTCGTACCAATAGAACGAGTTGTTGAAACGACGTGAGATGGAGATTAACAAACTGCGAAAAGATTTGGAGAACGCCAACGCTGCGTTGGAGCTTGCCGAGACCTCTATGCGCAGAAGACACCAGAATGCACTCAACGAATTGGCAGCCGAAGTGGAGAACTTACAGAAACAAAAGGGAAAGTGCGTTTATTATGAGAACTTTGATTCCAATGCCAAATATCGGTTTGTTATTGCTCATTTGAAGTGTCATTTATAACTCGATTATGCGCCTAATTCTCCTAATTGTTGTTAACCACCCAACGAGGTTCATTTTCACTGCCTTATGTCTACTATGGAGCAGCAGTGTATTAGTCACAATGAAGTAACGTACAACTCACAGTCTGTGTGT
>CALYDF020006082.1:0-13783 GCA_944474145.2 Dicrocoelium dendriticum
CGTTTCGGTAATAGTGTTGAATGTAGAGCAAACTTAGTTGTTAAATGCTGCGCTAGTTTGAGGTGGACTGCTTCTCAGACGGCTACCATGGATATAAATTAAGTGGATCCCTGCTGACTAAATACTTCTTTTCCTTAGCCTGGCAAATTAGTGGGTTTATTTGTGGTTAGTGAATGCGTACTTTTCTGCTGTTATGCACCAGTTTTGTAGGTAATCTACCGTAGTGAGTGGATGACATTTTGTTGTGTTAAGAGGAAAAGGCCCTCGTGTTCAAGTAGCATCCACCCTATGGGCAAGTTTAGCAGCGAATCTATCGGGAAGAGTAATAAACTTCATTGTATGGGGAACTTGCCGCTATCAGAATCTTAGCTGAGTGTTCCGACAACGTCTACTGCTTATGTTGAGCACACCAGCAGCCAGTTACGCGTCATTCGCTAGAAAGTGTCCCGTTGTGAAGGTTTTAAAAGAGTGGAAGATGATCTCCACTGTGAACAATGAACAATGATTTATCACGGGATAAAAGCAAGTGCTTGACACGTCCCTTAGGATGGTTGCGGTGAGTATGATGGAATCAAAATATGTCTGGGTCATCTACCGAACGTCTGCCGATACGAACGATAATTAATATCAGTGTAAAATAAAAAAGTATCGAGCATAAACGTTCAAAAATCACTGGCGTGCAGTGCTCGTTAAGGTAAGGAGTGAGAAAAGTGAAATAATATCGCTTACATAGGTCCATTTGATACATAAATCCTGTTGAAAGCTGTTTGGCGTAATCCACAATAGAGGAGTTTAGGTAACAAAATGCTGGGAGCTAAGAGCAACATCTAATCGTTTTTTGAAAACGTCCAAGGTAGGGGAGGATACAACTGAGTCTGGGAGTGCGTTCCATACACTTCGCATTTCTGGAATTGTACTGGCGTTGCATCTGCTGCAATCCACTATCATTTCCTGCACTGGTTGAGATGGAGCACACATTTTCCCTTTCCAACATGGCATCGTTCAACCATTGAAGACTGCATCTTCTGAAGGGCAGTTAAACTGCGGTGGCACAGCGGTTCATAAGCTGCTCATCAGTTAATCATGTGGTACAATTTACCGACCGTTAGGAACATTACTGATTGGCGCAGATGGCGGTGAACGGTGTATGTTGAAGAACAGGTTATGATGAAATTTCACGAACACTTCGTCCCGATCCCTCCAATTGGCGCCCTGAATGTTGCTAACAAATTTTACTACCTTGAGTCAATTACCTGTGAGATTTGACAATTTGTAGTTCCATGCATTAAATTGACGGAATTAAACTTTCACCATACCGTAAATTGGAGCATCCACGTCTAGTATACTACGCACGTCTCGATAATCCTCTACCGATTTGTGCTGTTTCAGTATCTCCTACAATAAGTATGTGTAAACAGAACGTTAATCATCTACCAATATCGCAGCCAATATCATAGTGTATGATAAATGGACAATGTGCGATTTTTCTTCTTATACAAGCGTTTAAAAGAAAATTAGTAAAGGTTCCAACAATTTTGAAATGTCAGCAAAATAAACCTCGATTGATTTCGGGACAGCCTAATATATCAGCGGTGCTAATTTCAGTTTGTATGAATGGAAGTGCCAAAACTACTACTATCAACGGAAGCTTGGTGATCTTTTATCGACAGTCGCAGCCTAAGTTTTAATTGTGACATATTGTACAAGGAAAACAACTATGCATTGACGCCAATTGGTAAGTCAATGAAACTTAAATAATAATATGAAATCTCAGAGAATTTAATGAAATGATGCCATAACAAAATTAACTAGTTTATTGGTTAGGTCTATAAATGGTGAACTTCTCTCCTGGACTACAAAGTGGATGTGCAAAGTATTCTTGCCTCAATTGTTTATGGGACAACAGCGCTAAAAATCATAATTGGAAGGTAGGGACTTGGCCTATTAGAGAGAACATGAACGCAGTCGCCTTTGGGCAATAGTGAACACATTATTCTCGCACCAATTGATGATGATATAGTAAGTTATAAAACACTAGAGGAATATGTTATTTACTTTAAGTACATTGGTTGCTTTTCCTTTGAACTGCCTATAAATTAGCTGAATCCTGGCAAATTTCGTGGTCAGCAAATGCAACAACTTATTGACGGTGGAGGCTATACAAATGTCTGAACACCGCTGAATCATCTGTTTGGGATGGTTTGGTCTCCGTTGGCTGGGGTTTACTAATTAAACTAAGTAAGCAACTATTAGTGGAGACGTTTCTCTTAAATTTAAACGTTATGTAATAGGAGGATGAAGTTATGTTTTCTCCATAATCTCTTAAGCAAATCTCCGAATAATCTCGTTGAGTACGGCGAAGATAAATGTGAGAGTTTCTATCAAGAAAGGAAGGTGATGCTGATAATGTATCAAGGTAGGTCGAAAAGAAACATGATGGCCGAACACTGCTGAAACATCCTAGATGACAATTCAGATAAACCACATAGACGGAAGCATAGAAGAATACATCCTAATTTCAATATATACCTGCAATGCCAAACGTCTGCTGGGTAGAGCATTTCTTTAGATTTCATGTATATTTGACCACTTAATGGTCACTGTCTCTACAAATGTGTTACATGAACTAATATGTGATTCTTAGTCTAAACACTTTCTGGTTTTCAATCATATTACCTCTTAGGTGGATGCACCATGTGCAAAATGTAGGGCCAATCTGTCAAAATCGAGGTTTTCGGATTAAGTAAACCAAAGTTATCCCAAATTCTGTATACTATCATTGGCACAAAATCCGCTTCTGACGAGTGTAATAGCGTCAAGGTTGATATTGGGAGATGGATTGTTTAACAAGGCTGTGTGGAATCGTTCGAGCACAAACATTTGGCAAAATCCGTCAAGTGATTACCCTCAACAAAAGAGATTACTCTGCTATTTGGCAATATGTAAGGGGGCACGGTAAAACTAGTCATCTTCACTAATATGAAGTCTGGTCCATGGGGTTAATTCATTGGGAATAGTACGCATTATATTACGAAATGTACAGGCTTTGTACAGAAGCGCTTTGATAGATTTATGTAGTACTTATCGGATGTGAGATAATGCAAACCTCTACCCGAAGCTAGCTTCCAAATCGAGGGAGAACAACCGAATTGTATTTTTGAATTAGGTAGAAATATTATTCAGTATCATAGGTAAAACAATATAAGATATTTTAAGCCGCACAATATTTAGAATAACTAAATTCACCGCAGCTCGTGTGAAAGTTTGGATTTCCGTAATTCATCTGTGGCTTATCTTGAAGTCGTCGTGATCTTCTCAGTTGACTCTCATTTTTAGCATCTGTAGTCAATATTGTCATTTGAACGTCTCCGTTGAACCATCAGCACCTTTCTGACAATGGATGGCGTTACAGTTGTGCTAAATTGATGCTTGTTGAGCTGCTGGTGCGAACCATTCATGGGCATGTTGTATTCCGGTTTGACGTCCTTCGTTTCCTTAGGGTACATACCGACTATTTCGGCAATATTGTTAGTTTTTTCTGTGACAATCTTTGGCTTTTGGATCATGATTGGCGAGATACTAGAGATAAACGGACTGAGTTAGTGAATGAACAGTAGCAACGTTCGGAATCCAAAGCTAGATAATTATACGAATGTAATGCCAAAGCGACTTCAAGCCTAAGAAGATGTAATGATTATGTTGGCAAGTCGAATTCTTGTGAGTGTTGCGGCATGATAAGCTAAATGGATGCCTGGAGAATTGAAATACGAATGAGCGACATGCTAGGTAGCATTCGAGTAATAGCAATCGAACTAGAGCTATAGAGATTAATCTAAGTAGAAACAGGCATCATCGTTCGAAATCTGGCTGCAGATACCAAGTAGAATGTACGGTCACAGAGACCTTAAGCATAACAGGAAGTAATAAATATGTTTGCGATTCGGATGATTGTGAGCGACACCTCATCGCAATACAAATGGAAGCCTGTAATTATGATATGGGCATGAGTCACAGGCGAGGTGACACTTCGGGGCCTATCAGTTATATTGGATTAAGACAGATGGAGCTTGGGAGCGACAGGTCTCAACATTCGGCATTCGGAATTAGATAATAAAATACTGTAAAACCACAAATCCTCAGGCATAAGATAAATGAATGAATATGTTTGTAAGTTTTGTGTTTGTTAGCGGTGCTTCATCACAATCCTAATGAAAGGAGTTTAGTATAAAGCGAAGAAGAGCCATAGGTCAGAAGGAAAACGAAAGTTCGGGAAGCTGTGAGGCCCACAGCTTTACAATCTAGATTGTTGTTAGTTATGGTGATGTGATTAGCCAGAGGCTGGTGCCTCCAGCTAGCCTGATGTGGGAGATATGAGTAAAGTCAGCTGCCTTCAGGATCTGGCGGCTGGTACCTATATGATGGAAGACTAAAAGAGTATTCGGAAGGTGGTGAGGAGATTAGAAAGGTGGTGGGTCGGATGGTCGTGAGCACCATGGAATCCCAATCCTAAAGGAAAACTATACGGATAAAACGGACAAATAGCATACATACATAGTTTATTCTCGGCAATGTGAGGCACGCCTGTTAAGGCATGATCATGGGAATACCATTATGTATGAGCGGCAATTGCACGAACATTTACAATTTACTAGGTAACATTTGTGTAGGAATGCATGTAGATGTTTGTGTGTATGTGAAAATGGACATATGAGTAAGTTTGTTGTTGTGACTGAATTTGTATTTTGACTGGCCAGTTCCTTCGACAATGAAGGCTCAAACCTAGACATGGATTGGATGATGTACGTGATATGACACAAAATCTT
The DNA here is from genome assembly GCA_944474145.2 of Dicrocoelium dendriticum. Classification (NCBI taxonomy): domain Eukaryota; kingdom Metazoa; phylum Platyhelminthes; class Trematoda; order Plagiorchiida; family Dicrocoeliidae; genus Dicrocoelium; species Dicrocoelium dendriticum. Next base: position 4,824 of record CALYDF020006082.1, read on the forward strand.
GGAATCACTTTGAAACCGACTGGAATATTATGACTTCAGTATGTTTAAAATACAAAACCGCTTCTTAGGTTTTTATCATAACAACGTTTCGCTCTTGACACAAGAGCTTCTACAGGCCAGATGAATCAGGACACAATTGTCCTAGCTATTTTATGGGAAAGTAAGGTAAAGATTACAAGAAATAACATAAACCATTGGATAATAGTGTTACAGGTCAAAAGGTCAAGTGGGCTTTTTAATGAAACAACAAGCATGGAGCGTTTCTCATTGATCCACGTCACCGGTCGTTCAGCCGTAAGGCTTTTCCTTCCTGCAGCTGCTGATTCACGTTACGACCTGAGTTCTTCTGCCGACTCCTTTTCTGACTGACCGGGTTAACACAGCCCGCCACGCGTTCGATAAATCCACTCCGTCCGTTCTGTTCACACAGTTATTAGTCGTAGTCAGCTCGATCGTCTCAGCAATCAACCTTTGACTTATTGCCGATAATCCACTCTTACGCATCTTGACAATGGCCTAATCATTCTCGTGTTCTGCTTCTTATGCTTGTACGTCCACCGCTGGAAATTTTAGTAGGGCCTTGTATTCAGGCGCATTTCTAGGTAGACGCAAAAGGTGCCTGTTGGGATCTGTTATCCTCGTGCTAGCTTTCTCGCTTTTTGGCCTAAATCCACACGTAAATAACATTTGCAATTAATTATATGAACACAATTTGTCGTCCTATTTATGGAAGTGGATCCTACATAAGCACAATTGCTGAATAAAGCGTTTGACTTTCTGAAAAACCACTCTTATTTTTCACTGTTTAGTACTCGCCTGATTGTTTCTTAGGTTATGTTTTATAGAAGGCTACCAGCGACCCAATCCCCTCCGTTGGGTGTCGCGGAGGTTGATTTTTAGCTTGTTACGGCTGGCTTTTCACTAACTGCCTTGGATAGCCACTGTCTATCAATTTGCTCACTGTCTACTTAGGAGCGACCTTCCTGTCCACTTTCTCTGTACACAGTGTCTGGGATTTGTCAAACCGTGAAGATTTCTAAGCGGTATGAAGTTGTTTTGGATGAGTTGAATTGTAATGAGGTACTCTCTCCGTATCGGTTGGCTTGTAATATATCGTCGTCTTTAACCGTCCACCGTTCCTATGTACTAGGCAATCGAAGATTGGCAGTGTGCCACTGCAAGATTCTAGTTCCAGCATAATGGTTATTTTTTCCATTAGTGGAGTTCGGATGGTTTAGAAACTCATCCAACATCGAAACGAAGACCGGTCCTGCTGGTAAAGTAAGCAGAACTGGCGCACCGTTTGTAGGTGCACTGCATTTAACTCACTAACCGTATGCATGTGTGTTGAGTTTCTTTACTTCAAGTGGTAAGTTTGCTATATTGTGTTCATGCATGTTTTCCTACCTCATGTTAATGTCTGCCTAAATAATCTATTCAATTGCGAATGTGGCTTAAACGAAAGGTGATTAATTTCGTTCATATTCTCCATTCCGCTAATGATTTTTCTCTCTTTAGCTGTCAGTTTCAGCTTACCGCGGCTACGTTGCTAATTCATTTATATCATGGGCTAAGTTAGCGGTATATCCGTATGGCGTTTTCGACCTAATTTAGTGGTTATCTCATGTTATGTGATTAGCTGATACTTGACATCTCCGGTGTGGTTACGCTTGATGTGCATCTTGACAGGGTTCTCACCTGTCTATTACCCATCACTTTATTTATACTGTCTCTAGGAGACAGTTAGTCGTTGTTGGAGTGGACAGGGTGCACGGTCCTAGTGGCCGTTCTAGGAGCTAAGAGTGGTTCCATGTACACGCTTTGTGTGTGTAGCGAACCACGATCCACCCTTATGTGTGATTGATTTTCAAATACCGTGTGCTTGTGTTTGCCTATGAAGGAATGTGGGCCGGCTCCGTTGATGAAACGTGGCTCCATCCGCACGCCTCCCGGTCTTATTACTTTGGGTTTACAGTGGATATGGGGCGTGTGGATGGAGCCATGTTTGGTGCAGCGCAAGCCACCCATGGTCAACCTGTAGGAACAATTGTACTGCGGAGACCACAGTGACAGGCAAATCCGGAACCGTATGCCGCCAACCATATATGTAAGGATGGAGTGTGCCCCGGCTCCATTGATGAAACCTGGATCCCAACCGCATGCCTCCCGGTCTTATTCCTTCGGGTTTACCCTCGATATGGGGAGTGTGGATGGAAGTGTGGATGGTGCAGTGCAAACTACCCATAGTCCCTCTGTAGGCGCAAGGGTCCTGTGGCTATCGTATGCAGGCAACGGTGACAGGCAATTCCGGAACCGGATGCCGCCTATCATATGTGTAAGTAGCCATGTTGACCCTGCGTATGTGATTTTGCTCGCTGGGTTTGCCATCGAAGGAAGTGGTTAAGGGAACACTTCGAGTTGGATAGCATCCGTAATGTGAGCAGGATCATCTGGAAATTTTAGAGACAGTGAATTCATTTAGGGATGAAGCACATCGACCGAGTGGCATTGTTGTTAAACAGGCATTTGTGGCTGTTTATGGGGAGAAATCTTGCCAGGCGGTAGCCCACGGCGTTCTGGAAACCTCCCGCAGAACCACTTGCTGGAACGTGATTAACACGAAGCACCCAGATGGCACTACAGGGAGCTTATTCGGCAGGCTAACCGTGGTCAGTTTTCGTAGACGACATGCGCCGGCTCTTGGCATTTGACAATCGTATGTTTCAGAAAGATTGCTTGTATGTGGAAGCAACAGGTTACCTGCAACGTATTATTCAGACGTTGTGTCTTAGGGAATATGACTATTCTCTTTAACAAGCTGACCTTGCTGCTTCAGTTAAGAGGGCTCAGTCACGTCCTGCGCATGTCAGTTGAACGTTTGCTTTACTGTGCACTTGTCGCTCGTGCAGGGATTGGCTGGAAGAGACCACGCGGCAGCATTTGAAATCGTTGACTTCATCTCTTGCTGCCGTTGGATCTTTGCGTCTGCCTGGTTGGGTACCAAAGGACGGGCAGTGCCCATGGCTGGAAATAGTGCAATAAATATAAGTGGAAGATCTGTGGGTATGTTTAAATTGAGTGGCTTAACGTTTATTAACTGAAAAAGAAATAACATACAAAATGGTGTGAAAAAATAACGAAGTGTTCTGTTCTTCTTGCTGCACTGTAGTTGCAGCATGTTTTTCACCTTCAGCTAATGTGCCGTAATGATGATGCGGTGATTAGAACAGTATACTTCCAATGATTGCCTTGGTTTGTTTGTCTCTATGTCTACTGGGTAAACTTGTGTTAATAATAATATTAATAATAGATTAATAATAATAATAATCGTAACCATAATGGAACAATCGCGTATTACGAGTAAAAAGCAATGCATAACGAGTCTCGTGGGGTGGTAATTATTGCGAAAATAAAATTTTATAATAAATTGGAAAGCGTTCAGAAGGACTCTTCATAGACTCATATAGAATAGCGGTGATGTTCGCGTAGTACAAGTATAAATCCACTGTCGCCCAAAGACGACTTCTCCAATCCAGGGACCTGTGTCTTTAAAAAACGTACGGATGCTAAATACTCGATCGCACCCAAAATTCCCTCTTGACGAACCTCCCATAGCCACCAGGGTAAACAACCTTCTATGTTGAATAAGACCAATAACAGCTGTCTCTTAGATACACCTATTTATCATCCTACACTCCACAACAATCACTGGAAGTGCACAAATAGTGGAAGGACATCGACAAGTAGGACTATGTTACCACCCACTCTTTGCTATGTTCCTTCAAACTCTCAAGCGGCTTCGTCCAACAAACATTTGTTAGCGGCGACGGGAATGGATTCACACCCATTGCCATCTCAGATACATCCGGCGGAGGTCAACACCTTGAGCCCACTCTTCTTCCAATTTGTCCAGATGACAAAGCTAGTCCATTGTCAAACCAACGACAACCTAAGCATGATGCTTGGGTGCCCCCAACCGTCTCGATATCCACACATGACATGCAACCCTTATCAACAAACGTTCTAATGGCTAACTCGGACCCACCGTACTCGCACTTACCTACCATGTGCACCATGCTAGAACGCAAAGGTTCAGAGGATCAGACAAGGTACCGCCATCATTCGTCAATACCTAGTACCTTTTCAGTGGTTCTGATTAATGCCAGGTCCATAATCAACAAACTACATTTTATAAACACACTTGCACAGTTCAATGACCCACAAGCGATCCTCGTCACTGGAACATGGTGTTCTTCAGATATAATTGACTCTACTCTGATGGTTCCAAACTACCACTTATTTCGAAAAGATCGTTGCGACAGAAAAGGTGGGGGTGTTTTATATACCTACACAAAACATTTACACCTAAACCTATAGACCACTCACAATTGGAAAATATCTCTGAATCTATGTAGCTGTCAGTTTCGGGTGTCTAATCTTACGCACTGCTCGCATGCATCTACAACCCACCGAATACGTCTAATGTAAGTATCACCAACATCACTTCTGCATTTGACTTCGCATCAGAGTTGCCACATAGTCAGAAGATTATTGCCGGCGATTTCAACTTACCGAAAATGCGCTAGCCATCCCACCCAATGTCTACCATGCACGTCTCCTTTCTTTCTTCCATCAGAGCTGCGGCTGGACACAATGGGTTACCAGTCCAACCAGGTCCGCCCATATACTGGATTTAATATTCACATTGGGGATACCAAATCCACAAACCCAGATCTCAGAAAATCTCCCTGGCAGCGACCATAACATGATCCGTCTCAGCTTCCAAATTACAATGGTCACTAAATTCGCCTCTACAACGGCAGTTGCAACCCATAAGATAAACTGGGAATGCTTTCAGCAGTTCATTCGTTTCTCCGATTGGGATGTATTTTTCATCTCTACCGGTGTGTACAACACTGTGTAGCAGTTTTACAAACAAATCAATTACGCTATAGCCCTCCTTGCTCTACAACGTATTCATATCCCACATGTCTCCAAAGATTCCGTCGGGCACTTAATCAGCAAGGAAACCAAAAGTTAGCTGCAAGGTACAGAATGACCCATGACATGTCACTTGTCTTACAAATGCATGAATTTACCACCAGAGTCAAACACGCGTGATTAAAACGACGAAAAAGTGAAGAACATATAGCTTTACGGACAAGCTGCAAAGCTAAGGAGGTTGTCAAAATACTGCATGGTAGAACCAGTGACCGCTCTCCACTAATTACCGTAATTGTCGATGGCGAGGGTCACATATTCCATGACGTAGCTGAAATCTGTGAAGCATTCAGTGACTATTTTGCCACTGTTATGACTCGCGAGGCTGACCCGGTACCTGTGTGCATAGACTTCACAGAAACAAACGTCGTAACAGAGTCGATTTCTCACTCAACGCTTTCTATCAAGTTATCAAATCAATCAGGCCATCTTCCAAGCTGCGATCTGATGGCATTTTACCAACCACCATTAAACTAGGAGGAAATGATATACCATTGCTACTGATGACAATGTCCACTCTATTGCTGGAATCTGGCCACTTTCCAGACCAATGGAAAACGTCATTTTTTAAGCCTCGGCATAAAGGAGGTTCCAAACAAACGATTGATAACTATCGCCCAATTCACCAAACTCCGATAATCGCTCGGCTATTTGAAAAGCTGGTCAGAATGGGGATGATGAAATTTGTTGATTCTTTTGGCCTGATCAGTAACTCGCAGCAAGGTTTTCGCGTTAAGCCATTGTGCACTACCTGCCAACTGCATTACATTTATTACATTTCCGAATCAATCGATTCCGGCTATGCAGTAGTAATTTGGTTTCTTGACAAACACAAAGCATTCGACCGAGTACCACACAAGCGACTGTTACAAAAGTTGGCGAACTTTGGGATCCGGGACCATTACTAGGTTAGCTATCTTCAAACCTGAATGATCGTCATCAGGTAGTCACTTTAGGTGATTATCGCTCTTCCCCAAGATCAATCACCAGTGGAGTCATTTAAGGGAGCGTGCTCGGCCTCTTACACTTTTAGCTCTACATCAATGACATGGCTATATCTGTAAAACATTATAAGTCATTTTTCTTAGCTGACCATATCAAAATCCTCTATAAGCTTCAGTGTGATGAGCTTCACAGGACAGTGCTGCTCATTCAATATGATTTACATTCCCTTGAGTCAAGGTACTGCACATGGGTGATGAACCTCACGGCCAAAATCTCAAGCATCATGTCTTACGGCTGCAGCATCCTCGAAGGATCTATCACCCTAAACAATGAACGCGTTCCTACACAGCTGTCCAAGCGAGATCTTCGAATTAGGTACTCGTCTACCTTCAATTTCTCCGAACAGACCCAATACTAAATAACACGTGCCAGACAGTCTAGGTTCAATATAACAAACAAAATACACACAACTGGTGTTAGAGTTGAGCTTTTCAGGCTACTAACTCGTCCCATTCCTCGAATACTGCAACACAATATACGGCAATATGAGAAGGGGTGACAGAATTGTTGTGGAGCCCCTGCAGAGGTCATTTACTAAGCATCAAATTGGTAAACACTCTTCTATGAGTTATCGAGAACGTTGCAATGAACTTCATTCCGAACCACTTTAGATTCGACGAGTAAATCACAACTTTTGGCTGATTTTCAACATGTTACACAAAAAGACCTATTCCAATCTGCCTAAGCTCGAGTTAAAACATTGCTCAACTCGAGCGCTTCGCAACAAAGATTTTACACTGAATAGACCGAAGGCTTAAACAAACATCAGTTCTAATTGCTTCCTGGTCAGATAGAGCTATCGGTGGAATAAACTATCAATAACACTCATGTCATGTGACAATGTGGCAGCATTTAGTAGCAGACTGGAAAATTACCTTGCTCTAACTACACTTTCTATGTTCACATGGGAAAAATCCCTCGATGAGCTTTAACAAGAAGGGCCCAAATGCATATAAACACCAATGTTTTCATAACTAGGCTTTGGCCTTAACCATCCGCCAGAATGTTACTACATTAGGCCTATATCACAATACTCCGCGTTTGCATGTCACCCATGCAAGAGGGTGGATTCTTCTGTACAAATTGATCTGTGCCGCTATAGAGACAGTTTCCCTCATCAAGAAAATATATGTATTATTATTATTATTACAGAGTGTACTACTAGTAAATACTAGTCTGAAACAGTGTGGGGATTTTAGAGCGGATATCAGACGGCAAGTAGCGTCGGTCACAGCGAACTGTATTCGATGGGCTACAAGAAGACGCGGACGGATGAAGCGAGACAATAGCAACACGTTAGCGTGGGAACTTACAAGACGGTGAAGTGTCGAGCCGGATGTAGGTCAACAAGGACGTAATATAAAGGAGGTTAAAGCAAGAACGAATAGTGTAGAAGTTGTCAACAGCCAAATTATACGCAAAAGATAATAGTTCTCGTTTGGGGTGCTACAGAGCTCCTCGCTAGAAAGCTGAAAAATGAATCCTTCCAAGTCGAAAATGACGGTTGAACCGAAGTTAGTAATGCAATGTCGTGCCGAGTGTGTGGGCATTAGGGTCAAATAGAGGTTTGCCACAAATCGGAGACAGCTGTGCCGTCTGTGATTTATTATTTATTGATTGCAGTGCAAGGTGCAGTTTGGCGAGACGTTGGAGCTAGCTTTTCAGACTACACAAAACTGGCTAGTCCAGGGAAAGGCCGACAGGACCTCCGCTGCTGCCATACGGTGCGCTTAGGTAGTCTCATTCCATTCCGCACCCCACCCAGCGTCAAAGGACCCTCGTCACACAAAGAAACGTCCTTCGTCCCAAGAAGAAAACGATCAGCCTTCGCTTCAGGATCCTGGCTGACCGCGCCAAACCTCGAAAACTCTTTTATGGGCCAGTCGATCGAAGGGGTGGGTTGGGGCATATAGAGACCAGAAAATAAAAAATCGCGCGCAGCAAGCGCCAAAATGTACGAAGGAATGATTTGCGTGCTTAAATATTTTGATTTTTGAATATTTGTTTAGAAAGAGGGTTTTCATTAGTTGTTGATTTTTTGTTTTTGTCAACCAGTAATCGACAAAATACGGGGCACATGTATTTAATATCTACAAACCTAAGCAATGACCAATGCTTATTAACGCGCAATAAAGCAGGTGCTTGACATGTCGCGTAGGGTGCTTAGGGTGAAAGGAAGATAGATCAAGGGATAATGGAGTCGTCAGTTCGGGCGATTACATAATTAACTGCACTGCCGTATAAAGGAAGTTTGAAATGAGAATGTACGCACACGAAGCAATAAGGGGTATGGTTATTGATCACATATTAGGCGAGAAAAAATTAAAACAGATGTCAAGGACAACGCTTAATCGTGTGCAACTGTCTTGGCTCGACAGGACACAGAAATCCAGTTTCTATAGTAGTAGCGTTTATCAAATTGTGTGCAAGGGGTTTAGAGTGACTCATTCTGGAGTAGGGTTATGGCACTATCCACAGTTTGTTGTGCATTAGTGCCGGCATCTAATGGTCATGGGCTATAGCACGTCGTGTAAATGTGACAGAGTATCGTCAAAGCGTTTTTTGAAAACGGGATAGGGTGGGTGCATTAACTACATGTTCCGTGAGGGCGTGCCAAGGCTATGACATTCGAAGAGAGAAATAGTTTCACCGACATTCTAGGCGAGTGTACTGCGTGACCAACTTTAGCTGGTGACCACTTAGCGGGGTGTTTTGACTGAGTATTAGAAGGGAATGTCATGGGTGGTTGGAGCTTCTCAGGATCAGGTACATCATTATGGGATCGCCCTTTAGACGCCGATAACGTCCACTGTATACTTTGAGGGTCTTCAGCCTGAGTGGGTAGGGGAGGCTGGTCAAACCTCTGACGCTCTTCGTTGTCCTACGTTGTGCAGTATCGAGGGCGGTGAGACGGTGCTTGAGCCAGGGTTGCCCCATTTGCATATAGTATTCCG
>CALYDF020006083.1:0-13712 GCA_944474145.2 Dicrocoelium dendriticum
TGGCGCAAGGCCAGAGGTGGGCAAATGTTAACTTGGCAGCGGTGAAGGAGGTCACTGACGACCAAACTGGGTGCCGTTGTTCCATCTCCTCTTCCAGACTAGAGTCCACGTGACTCGCCTTGTGCTTGGCTCGAAACTTTACAGGACAAGGCTCGCATCCGACACCAGTGGCGCGTCTGCTGTCGTCTTCTAGTCGGCCTGCCTGTTGAAAGTGTGTTTGGTGCTGGGTTGTCTGCGCGGTAATAACTGATTATGACGCGGAGCAGTGAAAGCCGCAAGAAAGCTGTCTTGCCGATGCCGCCCTATCTTTGCACGATAGCCAGTTGTTTGCGATGGTATATTGTTGACACAGGTTGTAAGCGACTTGAGCCTGAGTGTTTGTTTAGGGCAATAGGGTTTTAAGCTAAGTCTCCCTTCTCTCCCTTTTATTATTCTTTATTCCATGTCATCATGGTTGTACGGCAACGAAGCATCAGCTTAACTGGCTGATGTACTGTCGTTATTTATAATGATCATGTTAGACACCGATAAATATGAGACGCTCGAACTGGTCATCTGTCAAAGACTGCAGCCTGAAGCGTTCACACTCATGGCCGACCATATCTGCGAACGCCCCAATGTCGTCCGTGTTCAGCTGGACGATTGTCAGACACTGATAGCGAATTATGTATAGTGATGACTCACCGAAGGTTTCGCTGAGTTGCGACACCGCTTAGGCAAAGCTGTGATCGTTTGGCTATTCTGGTAAGATGTGGTCAAGGAACCTTGCATGTTCATTAGTGCCATGCTCACGGGGCAGCAGTCGCACTTTCCAGGAGTCATCCTGACGGCCGAACATATCCTCCAACGGTCTGGATTACGCATCGAAATCACTTCCGGAATCGACATCTGTTACGGAGAGAGCTTACAGCTAGCAATCAAGCCGAGAGCAGTGCCGTAAAAGTGCATCGATCTGCAATTAGAGATCGAACTCGACTATAGATCAAAATGCGAATTGATGCGGAATCAGAGCCAAATTGGATCACGAACTTGAACCATTTGTGTTGTGTTAATTAACGCCAATTTGCATCTCCAATATTGTTGTTTAGGTAGTTGCTCACAACCTGTTTATTGGGCCGTGCTCTCATATAATAAGCCTCTCTGTCTACCGAACCTTGGTCTTTTGCATTCCGTTGGTGCGCTGGGCGCGTGACTGAGCAGTCAGACAATCGCAGTCTAAAGGGGCAGCTGTCAGCAGTACAACAGCCGTCAGAGGTAGAGAGCAGAGGTAAGAAAGAAGCGTCACAACAACATCATAATTGATTTCGGTGATGGAATTGGAGAGGAAATCAACGGGACTTTCCTGTGTGTCTCGCGCAATTGTTTTTAAAGGTTGAAGACTGAGCCGTTGCGTCAGGATTTCGCTCAGCTTTATTTGTTCTTCCGCTTGCTCTTGTTGTTGCCGCAACACCATTTTAAATTCCTTTGCGAAGAATTGCATTGCATTGCCACTTTTCTCCGTCGCCATTTGCTAGCATTGTCTCTTGGTAAGCGATTCCGATTGAACTGCTCCGCTAGCTCCTAATTCCAGTCAAAATCAGAAGCCAACGTTTGGAATGAATAAACGTGTTACAGCAACAGCTACCGAAACAAACGCAACAACAGCAATACATCAGCCATTTGAACTGATACTTCGCTGTCATACAACCATGACGAGCTATGAAATAATAGTAAGAGGGAGAGAAGGGCGACTTACCTGAAAACCTTATTGCTCTAAGCAAACATTCAGTGTCAAAGCGCCTATATCTTTTGTCGACAACATACCGTCACAAACAGCTAGCTATCGTACAAAGATAAGGCGGTATCGGCGAGACAGCTTCTTTGCAGTTTTCACTGCCCGCGTCATAATCAGTTAGCACCTCACAGATAGATCTGCACCAAACACACTTTAAACTGGCAATCTAATTAGAAGACAGCAGCAGACACGCTGGTGGTGTCGGTTGTGAGCCATAACCTGTAAAGTCTCGAGCCAAGCACAAGGTGAGTCACGTGGACTCCAACCCGGAAGGCGAGAAGAACCAACGGCACCAAGTTTGGTCGTCAGCGACTTCATTTCCTGCTGCTAAGTCAACTTCTGTCCACCTCGAGTCCTGCACCACTCTAAACCTGGCAGACTAAACAAGGTCCTCTTAGATAAGCGGTGACCAGGAATACGTAGCACGTACCCAAGCCAACGCAGCTCATTCAGTGCTATATGTTGTTCTATGGAGCTAGCATGGTTATCACTGCCTAGTACTCGCCTACGCACATCATCGTTGCGGACACGCTGGTGCCATCCGACACCAGCAATGCTACGCAGACAGAGATGATCAAAGACTTGAAGACGCCTCAGATCTTCAAACCGAAGGTACCCAGTCTCACTCCCATAGAGCAGAACGGCCCTCACTCTGGCCTTGTATACACGGCCTTGCAGACGGAAGGAGACTCTTCTGTCGTTAAAGATGCCGCAGGCACAAGAAGGCAGCTCTGACCTTTACATTGCGTGAACTGACATCAGTTTCCATGCGCCCATGGTTGCTGATCAACCATCTCGAGTTCCTCGTTAGCAAGGGTCAAGAGGCATCAAGTGACTGGTTGTCCTGCAGCAACACTTTGCAAGTGCGAAGCGCATAACAAATAATGGGACCACTGGACAGGCTATTCAGGGTGGGTTGTATCGCCGCAACATCGTCGAAAAGCAATACAGTATCGTCCGAAACGGGAACAAGTAGTGTGAAATCAACGGGCATTTATAGGTCAGCCAAGGATTGCTCACAGAACAGCTGTGTCAGTTGTCGTGATTGCTGTATCGATTCCGCTGGCCAGTGTGAGAGTAGATGCGCACGTCCTCTGGACGTTTCGGTTGTACATCCCTGGCTCAATTCCTTTTTCAGTTGGAATAATGAGTTTTCCTGGGAGATTTTATTCTCCCGGACAGTTGAGAGTTTTGTGGTGCAGTTTAGCCATCCAGATGTATCCGACTTGTTAGGTGGCTCATCTATGCTACTTTGGGACGTTGATGCAATGGTCCCCATCATCGCCAGAATCCGACACGAGCTGGTGTTTCTGTAGTGAAACATGGTGTGTTTGGCTCCGACGACATGTGTAGTTGATTCACTATTGACTGCGGTGGTCGCTTTATTCGCACAAGGTGTATGCACTCTGTAGTTAGCGATTTTCAACCGTCGTTTCAAACTTCAGCACGGACTAGAGACATCCTCTTACAAACCATTGACGTGCATCATGTTGCGGCGGCTTACTACTGCTTGTGAGCAATGAATCATCGAAATCCAGACTGGTTTCTACCCGAGTTGGGAGTTTATTGACCACGTCACTCTCCGACGGATTTTTTAACATCATCATAGTTATAAATGTCCTATCGTTGTAGTCTTCTCTGATTTGGAGAATTCGTTTATTTCAGCCGATTATTTGTCTCGATACGTAACTTGAAGGTGTAGATGAAATCTCTGTACAACCACTCCCGTGGTCGTCTGAGGATTTACGGGAAAATCTCCACCTAGTTCGTAATAAGAAATGGCCGTCATACCCTTCCATTTCTCTTCGATTATATGACCGATATGGTTACTAGTGACTTTCCATTTCCTCCTTCCGTCACGTCTAGCCGCTGTTGCACCAGTACGTCTTTTAGGATGGGGACCCAAAGATGAGGAATGCCAATCGATTAACACTCTTGAAGACATAACCGGCAACGGGAAGCAGTGGAAGTATGATGTACAGAACTGTACTGAATCATATGTTTAATACTTCAAACATTGAAAATGACAAAAGAAAAATCGGCGTCTGGAAAACAAACTAAAAACGTTTTGTGCTACGTTGGTCAAAATGTTCCTTGCTTTCTGCGGCATAGTAGCTGAAGCGTTTTGCCCATCTTCAAATACTATGCCGCGATGCTTATGACGCAGGAACTTCCCCTTATCTGCTAATCTCGAGGGCTTTATTGGCTCCATGTCTAGTTGCTAGCCTGTTGAGATTACATATATACATCAGCGTCTTCCGCGCCGTGACTTGTTCGCAGTCACTGGACAAGGTTGGAGGATGCGGTGTGGTGGACAGCCTACAACGTGGAGAAGCTGGATGAAAAACCTGACAAAACAGCTGGCCACGGTTAGTACCTCCCGACTCCCTGGATGGGGTCCAAACGATACTGAGTGCAGATGGTTGAAAACCTTGAAGTTATGGCTCAAAACTGAACTCCGTGGTGAGCATGCAACTCTGCTTATTGCGGTAATTCCCCTTTCGCCCCCAATAAAAACATCAAAAAACGGAAAAACGGTGAGTGGAAAATGGATAAAAATTAGTGTTTTCTTTCTTCTTTTATCTAACCCTGTTTTCCAATTCCGCAATGGTCCCGATGGCACAATATCTGTAAACAGATAGATATATGGTTGGCGGCATCCGGCTTCTGAATTGCCTGTCACTGTGACCAGCCACAGGACGCCTGCGCCTACAGAGGGTCCCTGGGTGGCTTGCGCTGCACCACCCACAGCTCCAACCACATACCCCATATCCAGTGTAAACCCGAAGGAATAAGACCGGGAGGCATGCAGATGGGAACCACGTTTCATCAACGGAGCCGGCCCACACTCCTTCACAGGCAAACACAAGCACGCTGTATTTGGGGAATCAAGCGCACGCAAGACAGTGGCTGGACCGTAGTCCGCTCCACACTGAGTGCATGAAACCACTTTTCTGATCTAGCACGACCACAAGGACTGTGCACCCCGTCACCTCCAGCAACGACCAACGGTCTCCTGGAGCCAGTATGGACGAGGTAGTGGGTAATAGACAGGTAGGCACCTTGTCAACATGCACATCAAGCGCAACCACACCGGGGATACCAAGTAACAACCATTAACCTTAAAAGACAAGCTGAAATAAAATAAATCCAATAATGCATACAGATACGGTGGCATAACTCTTCGCTACATTATCATATGAAGTAAATTGGTGAGCAACGAATCCGCGATAATTAGGAAATGTCCACAAGTTACTTAAAAATGCTACAAACGCAACAAAATTACCGAAGATAAGCGCAATTAGCGTAAGCAACGTGGTTAGTTAATAGAAGATTATTCAGGTAGGCAGAACAAACCAAATAAAGTGAAATGAAATTTATCCAGCTTAAAAAGACCTAGTTTAAGTGTAAGTTGGTTTAGCCCAACTGCGGTGAAGAAGCACCAAGAATGCAACATCAGCCTCAGCATGGGGCACACGCGCGTATAATGCTCGGATAATATTTACATATTTCTCGGGCACATCTTTCCTGAGTGGACAGGCACCTCTATCCACCGAATCAAATGCACATTTGATACCGAGGAAAACGACAACGATGGATCGGCAATATATGTGACGGCGCTTCTACAAATGACGCAAAGTGAAGAGGTAATCAATACAGCGACAATCTTGAGGAAACCCGGCTTGTTCCTCACGAATCTGGCTTTCACGAGTGCCAGTCAGTCTGTGAAGGATGACAGAGGCAAGCAAATTGGAGGCGATGGAGATCAGACTGATTCCTTTATGAGTGCCGAATTCCGATCGTGAGTCTCTCTTTAGAACTGGGACTATGAAGGAGCGGCTCCAGTCGGTTGGGACAGCTTGCTGCTCCCACAGTTTCAGTAGTAACTATTGTAAATCATCCACAAGAGCAAGCCCCTCGAATTGGAAGAGAGCGGGATGGAGATTATCTTGTCCTGCGGCTTTATTTAACTTCAATAGTCCAATCTTACGTTCGACTCTAGCGAGGGCGGATCCAAAGGAACAGCTCACGGAGCAAGGTGATCACTGGCCGGCAAGAATCGAACAATTCCAGCCGATTAAATTGCTTTTCAAAGTGCTCAGCCCAACGCTCCAAACGTTTTGACAAATTGTGGGTAGGATGTCCACTCTCTTCACCTATAGTTCCACTAACAACAGGTCTCCTACTGCGTTTCGCATATCAGACGGAATATCTTACGATTGTTACCAAGGGCAGCGGACATTTCCACCACTGATGAACGATGAGACCACCAGGATTCGCGGTCTCTCTTCACGATAGTACGGAATTTTTCCCGGAGGTTTCTGCGAGTATCATTATGTTCGCTTCAAGCAGGAATGTGCCGGGAAGCATCGATAAGTTCCAGAGACTGCGAAGAGGCCAAATGTCCATGTTGGCGATTAGATTTACTACATGAGGATTTGCCTGCTGCTAGTAAGGTCTGATGAACATGAGAGCACTGAGCTTCAATTATAGTCAGTGAGCGCTAACTCAACTCGCATGTCAGAACAGCCGGCTTTGTCAGTTGGCTGGTGGCAATGCGCTCACAGCGTCGTCGTGGGCGTCCGAAAATTCGGATGATAAATAGCTAGATTTTGTTGGTTCCTCCTTTGTATATGGGTTTAACAATGGCCACCTTTCAGGTAATCAGAGCAAAGAAAGACCTTATATACGCGCAGAAATGTGCGCGTCATTCTAACTATTTCTGATGTTTGCACCCACAAGCAGGACATTGTGGGGTTGGGAAAAGCATATATCACTAGTTTGTTGAAAGCATATGGCTGACTAGACGCAGCCATGTGGTTTAACCCCCACTTTTTATTTCCCTACTTACTGTGTCCCTTCTTATTTCACTAGTTCTTTTATTGCCTTAATGGAGTCTGCTTGGAATAGCCTCCTTCCATTTTAGTTCCTTGGATGCGATTTTGATTCTCCGTTGTGCTATGTTTAAAGGAGCCACCGAAGCTTTACTTAATTATGACCTACCAGACCAATTCACTCTCTCTTACGGTACTGCAGGCTTTCGATGTTTGTCCCAAAAGCTCTCTGGCATTGCGGCTCGTCTTGGCGTGTTGGCTTCTCTTCGTTCCATACTAAAGGTAAATGAGACAAATATCCCCATTTTTCTCCAATCAGGA
Source organism: Dicrocoelium dendriticum (assembly GCA_944474145.2). Taxonomy (NCBI): domain Eukaryota; kingdom Metazoa; phylum Platyhelminthes; class Trematoda; order Plagiorchiida; family Dicrocoeliidae; genus Dicrocoelium; species Dicrocoelium dendriticum. The sequence goes on from CALYDF020006083.1 coordinate 6,931, forward strand.
GGGCAACTTTGTTGGAGTAATGATTACTGCTTCACACAATCCGCCATGCGATAACGGGATAAAGTTGATTGATCCTGATGGTGGTATGCTGGAAACAGCTTGGGAACCCTTGGTGGCCGACTTTATGCATTGCTGTCATGATTCAGTGAATTCTTGGCTGGAGAAGCAAGTTGAAGGCATCAATGGTAAGCCTGTGCTCTTCGTTTCCGTTTTCTTTGATACGCTTACCTGGCTTTGCTTGTTCACAGTACTATTTTTCTATACGCCCTCGTCCACTTCACGTTACTAGGTCTTTGACTTCGATGAGATGACGAAAGCATTTACATTTACATTTCTTAACAATTTTCAACTGATTTTCTCTTTTCTGGCTGGCACGGCTATGGGCGTAGCTGATTTGCATGGCGGACACAGTTTTGTGATCCAATGGGCACATAGTAAACGACATCTCCACGTTGACATTTGCTTTCACCTGAGGTCCATGCTGCGTGGCCTTTCCAGTCGTCACGTGCGAACACTGAATCTCCAACTTTGAATGAATGTTGCTTTACAACATGCCGTCGATTCCATTCCTGCTTTATTTTTCGCCTTCTCTCGTACCAGGACTCATGAACGGAACGAAGAGCGTCGAATGGCATGCGGGCTTCATGTTCACCAGTGATCCTCCAGGGGACACTCCGTTCGGTGCTTTTGGGTTTGGTGTAGAAAAGGAATCTGTCGATCACTTCCTCTATACGTTCTTTCCCTTTTGACTTGAGGAGAGCTCGCAATTTGATTATGGGTGAAACGGCGGTGAGCGAATGTACTGGATTGTACACTGCTTGCGGTGCTCCGTGAAACCTACTGATGTGAATTGCGAGCCGTTGTCAGTTACAAGTGTGTTTGGACAGCCTTGGTACAGTAACATTATTTGTTGTGTTATCCATGAGCAGCACTTCAAATCATTTGTTGTAGTAATCGACTAAGATGAAGCAACTTTAGCCCTTGATAGGTTCTCTGAAGTCGACATCCATACGGCACCATTGTTTCGTGGGCCTTGACCTTGAACGGAGCTCCGCTTTTTGTTGCGCTTCTAACACCTTGGCACACTTATGGCAGCGTTTGGTTACTTCTTCCAGCTGCTTTTCCATGAAAGGCTAGCACACAGCTGCGGGAAAGCGCCTTCATCCTGTTGATCCCAAGATGCCCAGCATGGAACTGCCGAAGTACGCGCTCCTGTAGGGCCTTAGGATGACAACTTTCCGAAAATAGTATGCAGTCGTCCGCAATGGAGACTGAATGTCTCCTTTGGTATTAGCGCTACAATTCGGCTGAAGAACATGAACATGGCCATCGGGTTCTGTGAAACTGTATGACCTTGAGTACTGGGTCACGAAGCGTTTAGTTTCGTACCACCTTTGCGGTAACTGGTGGGTCACGTAATGCGTCACTTACGAGCAATTTAACGTTAGGTTCAAGATAGACTGATGCTGTGGTCGTGCATTCATCATCCTGCTGTTGAGCGTCAGTGAGGCACGACAGTGCATCCGTCTGACCTATTGGAACCGTTGTTTAGTATCGAATCTCAAAATCATAGCTCAACCGAGGGAGTGCCCAGCGTTTAGGCGGCGGGCTATATCGGCAGGGATGTTCCTTAGCTTGAAACTGTGAAATTTATTTGCGATTACGTAGGTGATAACAACACTGCCACTGAAATCTCTGTGCAAAAGATAAAAGAACCAATCTTACGCTGTACCTTTAACAAGCAGTTCTTATCCGACGGCAAGTGCTATAGACAAATAGATGGAGTTGCAATGGGGTCGCCGTTATGGCCGCTACTTGCCGATTTCTTCCTCGCAGATGTCGAGCGTGGCCCTATTCGGCACCATATCAATTCCCCTCATCTCTTTCGGCAGTATATAGATGACACTCATCGTTTGTGATTCCCACGTCGATCCCGTTCAGTTACTTGACCAGTTTAACCATGCACATCCATCAGTAAAATTCACTTCCGAGCTGGAGAATGACGGCGAACTTCCGTTTTTGGATGTTTTGTTGCGATGTTAAACCGATAACTCACTCGAGAGAAGAATCTCCGGTAAGACTATCTGGGTTGGTCAGTACACGCACTTTCTTAGTTTTGTACCGATTAAGTACAAGGAAAATACCTCGTGCGTTGTCTATACTATTTGCAGTCCAGAAACGCTAGAAGTGGAAAGGGAGTTTGTTCAAAAGACCCTGCAGAGCAGCGGGTATTCCGCGACGTTTATCAAAAAGCATTCTGGTGTCTCTGATCAAATTGACGCGATGCCGACTGCCAGAAAGAAGGATGTTTATCCCTCAGTTCCTTTCAAAGGAGATATCGCTTTCGACTTACTGAATAGGAGACTATCACTGGCGGTGAGCAAAACATATCCGCCCGCTAAAGTTCGTATATTTGCTGAGCTTGTTCCGCTCATCACCCAACGCCTCAAAGATAGAATCCCGACTCGTTCCGAATCTTTTGTTCTATATCAATTCACCTGCACCTGTGGTGCAAGGTACTCCGTGCACACGACCAGGCGTCTATCTAGGCGGATAGCGGCGCACTGCTTCTGCAACGTGGTAGGCTTAAAAACGTCCGCAGCTCGATCCTCGAACATCTGCTTAGTACCGGTCCTCAGATTCGGACTACTAATACATTCAAGGTAGTCTACATGGCACCGAGGCGCAACCCCAAAGGAATCAAAGCGCTTGTTGGCCACCGCTGAAGCGACTGCAGTTAGAATACTTCAGCCGGATTTATGCAAGCAGAGAACACTGATACGATCTATACTGTTGCTGTGGCCGTAATGTCGGACCGCAGTTACGACTGAGAGTGACCATTGTAGACCTGCAGGCCAGCGCGTCCGTGCTTTGTGCGTGTGTGTGACTTTGCGCGACAGATAACGTCTGATTGTATCGAGTGGATCATTACTCGACTTCATTGAGTCAACCAATCACATCCCCAACGTTCGCTTACCTATCACCTTTATTAGTCTTATAATTGTATTTGCCTGGATTGAATTGCCGAAAAGAGATCTCTTCGCTACTGTTATCCTTGTAATAGCCTGAGATGCCTTCGAGCCGAAGATAGTTTACAAGTTTTGTGATCTGTCGGTTTTTTGATGCGGCGGCCATACAACTTTTTTTGGAATTTTTTCGTTGCGAATTCTATGGCCGTTTCCTCTTTCGCTGTTTGACTTAAGTTTTTCTTCTTTCTTTAACCTCCTTTCTATGTTTTTGTTCGCTTTCTGAGATCCATCTCTGTACGTATGTGAGATAACTGCACTGACCCCATCGCTTGATACATCTGTTACGATTTTGGTTTCTTGAATTGGGTCGTAATGAGTCAGCAACATGCCTTAGACCAATAATGACTTGACCCGTTCGTAGGCGCTCTGGTACTTTTGCGTCCATTTCCAGGTGGGGTCTTTGGTCCACAGCTCTTTCGAGTCTTTGGCAGCATCCCCGTGGATCTATGCATTAATCAGTTCATGCTTGGCAAAGCACTCACCACCGTTCAATTTTGGTAATGGGTACTGTTGATCATCATTTGTAGTGTTCAGGCCAATTGAGAACCCGGCGCAAATGCCTACTTTGCCGTTCGCTTTATTCACTGCGACAGTGGATGCAGTCCATGAGTTGTTGACAGGTGTAATGACGCCGGCTCCTTCTAGTCGGTGGAGTTCTTGATCAACTGTTTGCATGTCTGCATACGGCACTGGTCTATTAGCCTTAAACTTCGACTAAGCTTCTGGGCGCAGGTACAGTCTTGCCTTGAATTTTTTTGCAATGACCGAGATCACCTGGGAACACCAAGGCCATTCCTCTCTTCGATGACCGTGTACTGTCTTCGACAGACTTTGTTTAAGGTTCTGAATTTGCTCAGACTCGATTACAGATCTAGTTCAGCGGGACTCCAAAGAGTCCTAAACTTTCGATGCTGTTGGTCCATCAGATAGCAAGTTACCGTCTTTCTCATCCCATTAAACGCATGTTGCAGCTTATTTCTCCAGCCAAATTCAGCACTCCGACAAATGCGCTGGGAGCCGATTTGTCAGAACCAGCAACTTCTGGTCTCTTGATATGGTTCCATGTGCTCTTGGTCATGATGGTTATATCGGAGGCCGTGTCAAACAGTAGCCTGGGAAGAATTCCGTTGATAATTACAGTAATGAAACGTCTGCGGGGTTTGAACTCATTACGGAATGCATCCACGACTGACACGAAGTCTGCAACGGTATTTTTGGCACTTACTTGAACTGAACGTTTTAACCTCCTGTCGAGGTTGCCTGCAGTGTTCTTTGTGGTCTCGTTTGTGGCGAATGTGCTTCTTGTATGGGCAGAATAAGGCGAAATGCCAATTACCGCATGATAAACAAACAGTAGGCGATTTCCTCTGTGACTTCTGAGAGGAAATTTCATGTGTTCCGCTTGAAATTCGTTACCCCATGAAACTTTAGCGGCTGTACGGATGAATCTTTCTGGACAACGGCAGTGTCTTGCTTCTTAAGCAGCACTCCTTTATATCTGACCGTCAGGGATTTCATAATCGTTTCTAGGTCTTGATCCCTCTTTGAGCGTTGTCTTGTGCGGATCTGCTTACGTTCTTTGTAGAACCCGTCGGCGCTTCGGTAGTAGTCCCGAGTGGCCTCGCTCATGGCTTAAAAGGCTTGCCTGACTAAGGCACTCGCGACCGCATGTGCTACAGCACCATGCACTCGATGTCGATGAATTACAATCCATCGGTGCTTGCCGCATCCGAACTTGAAGCTTCTTCTCTGCATGCATGAGGTCTTTCTCCCGCACATCAGCAACTGCCTTCGTGATGAGATCAGGCCATAAGCGCCGATCAACCGCCTTCAATTCCCATGACTTGAAATCAAGATTAGAATGTATGAGGCGCATTTTCATCATGTCCTGGTAACGCAACTTTGGTTTCCCCACGTGCCGCTTCTCAATACTCAGCTGACCGTATAAGAGTTGTTTCGGTATCCAAGTCAAATCTATGCGCCACACATGACCGAGCCATTTCAGGTGTCGCAGTAAAAGTATGCAGTCCACTGCATTCATCCCACTTTGTCGCAAAACTTCCTTGTTTGCAACTCTGGCGCCCCAACCGATGCGCAAAATCCGTCACAGACACTGCTGATGGAACCGCTCGAGATATCGCACATCCCGACAATACATCGTCCACGTTTCACTGCGTATAGAAGAACGGACAGCACCATGGATTTGTACACCATCAGCTTTGTGCCAATGCTAAGCTGATGGCTGTTCCACACTCGGTACTCAAGCTTCCCGAATGCCGCCGCTGCCTTCGACACGCGATAACGCAACTCAACGTGTAGCTGCTGGTCAGTCGACATCAAGTCCCAAGGTAGCTGAAACGGGAGGCGGTTTCCAATACTTCAGCACCAATGTTGATTCGCGGCAATATTAAAGATTGCACCTCCGGTGAAGGCTGAAAGAGACAGACAGTTTTGCTTGTGTTGATAGTGAGCCCGAATTTGGCCGCTGTCGAAGCCAGAGCACTAGTCATGTGCTACAACTCATCCGCGCTGTGTGAAAACAACGCACAGTCGTCAGCAAACAGCGACATACGGATAGTTGTCTCACAGACTAGAGTTCTCACACCGAAACGACGGATGTTCAGCAACCCACCATCAATACGGTGCTCCACACGAACACCGTAAGCACGAGCCGCATCAAAAGCACAAGACATCATTGCATAAAGATATATGTTAAAAAGGGCAGGAGCTAAGACAAAGCCTTGATTCACAACAGAGACAACTGCAAAGTCATCCGAGGTCTCTCCATTCAGCTGCACCCTCGCTCGCACACCACTGTGGAAACATTCAATTAAACTTACAAACTTACGCGGGCAACCAAACTTACCCAACACCAACCACAATGCCTCGCGGTTCACCGTATCAAATGCTTTGGTGAAATCAACAAAAAGCGAGTACAATGGCTGGTGTCGTTCTCTGCACTTCTCTTGCAACTGACGAGCCGCAAACACCATATCTAGAGTGCTGCGACCTGAACGGAATCCACACTGCTCTTCCGCCACGTTAGGTTCCACAACCTGACTGACGAGGCGGTTGAGCAGGATTCGGGCAATCACCTTGCCCACACAACTCAGCAAGTTGATGCCACGATAATTCGTGCAACATTGCTTGCTACCTTTGCCCTTGTACAGTGGTAGCACAAGGACGTCCTTCAGCTCAGGAGGCAACTCCTCCTCAATCCATACACGTTGCACCAAGTGGTGCAGCGCAGACAACAACGCGGGTCCGCCGTGTTTCAATACCTCCGACGGGATCCCGTCGGCTCCGGCACACTTGCCGTTTCGCAGATGAGCAAGTGCCCGCTGAGTCTCATGCAGTCTCGGCATATCCGCCAGATTCGCCTTCACATCGTGCTGCTTCAGGCAGTTCAATGTAGGCCAGTCGATCTCTGAACGGTTGTGCAAGCAACAGTCAAAGTGTTTCCGCCAGATCTGCATTATGTCTGCAGTCTGCGTGCAGGTAGCGCCTGAACTACCATCGATCAGTGTCCTCAGAGGCTCCAATCTCGGTCCATACACCAACTTCAAGGAGTCAAAGAATTCCTTGTGTTGGCGGCGTTCGGCGTAGCATTCCATCTGCTTCGCCTTCTCCGTCCACCATGCATTATTTATGCGACGGAGCTCTCGGGTCAGTCGACGTCGATTTCTGCGAAACTGACTCCTCTTCCCCAAGTCGTTGAAATCTGCAACATGTGCAGCAAATGGTGCATTCTTC
>CALYDF020006084.1:0-13759 GCA_944474145.2 Dicrocoelium dendriticum
CTGATGTTAACGAGCAATTAACAACGATTGCGTGACGTTCGGATCCTGGAGCCTCCGGCTAAAAGCGACCACTCACTGCTCATAGCTGATATGGAATTACCTTTGCCGTATTCACGTCCGCTGGAACCAGCTAAAAACTACTGGAAAACGAACTTCAACGGACCAGCACGAGCCGCAAGACAACTGGATTGGTCAATGTCACAAGTTGCATTTGTGGAAGACTGTTGGACATTTATAAAAGGGAGATTGGTATCATGGTTTCCCTAATTTGTGCTCTTGAAATGTCGGAAGCTTGGACCGATTAAACCTTATTGGTTTGACAAGGAGTATGGAAATCTGGCTCGGAGGAGGCGTAGGCTGTTGGACAGATTCCTGTTCTCTGTCTCTGTTAATGACTACGGAGGGAATAAAAGTCAGCGGAACCTCTGCAACTGTGTAGAAAGGAATAAGCGTTGACATTTCGTAGAGCTGCTCGCAATCTACGCGAATACAGCTCCAAAGAGAACTTTTGCTTAGGTGAAGCGATGCCTGAAGCCGGCAGGTGATCTGCCAGTGCTGGATTGCCCGGATGGACAGCCCCTAACCTCCAGCACTGAGCGTGTCTCCTCGTTGACGGCGCACTTCGCTTCTATATTTTCAAATGACCAGGTGTCTGTTCCGACTTCCGTGTTTACCATTATTACCGCACACGACAGTCTGGATTGCGGCGTTGGAGAAGTATATCAACTACACGCCAGCCTTGACAGCACGAAAACTGAAAGACGTGATGAGTTCCACCCACGGGTTCTCAAGTCACTTTCGGCCATCACCTCTCCTGTCGTTACTGACCTACTCAACAGGTCGCTGTCCGAAGGTTGGTTGCCGATTGACTAGAAAGGTTCAGTGGTGAAGCATATTATGAATGGCGGTGACCCTAGCAAAGTAGATAACTATAGGCCAATTCGTTTAACCCTATTTTGTCAAAGATTGCTGTGAAAATCGTGAAAAAGGGATCATCGCATTTGCTACAGTCAAAAGAGGTTCTGACGCCCCCACAGGACCGTTTTATGCAAGGCCGCTCATGCATTACAAACATGCTTGTGACGAGGCATGAGTGGTTGAAGGCAATAAGCAAGGGGAAGTCCGTCGACGTAAATATTCATCGATTACAGTAAGGCGTTCGACAAGGTCAGCCACGAGGTTCTCCATCACAAACTCAGGATGTGCAATGTCGATGGCTCACTGCACCGGTGGATCCGCGACTTTCTTGTTGGACGAAAGTGGAGGGCACAGGTCGACGACCATCAAACTGACTGGTATCCCTCTACAAATGGACTGCCTCAAGGCACTGTGTTGGGGCCCACTCTGTTCCTGATTGACATCAACGATCTACCTCAGCTTATCCGGTCGCCGTGTGTCTTGTTTGCGGACGACATGAAGAGGTGAAGAGAAAATGACGCTCCCGACTACTGTGGCCTCCTTCAGCAAGACCTAAATGGCCTATCCACATAGCTACAGAAGTTCATCTCCCGTTCAACCCAGCCAAATCTGTATTTATGATTCTAGGCAAGGGTGCTGGCGGGCTAAACCCACACCCTTGATGGCCGACCACTATATTCCACACCCTCCGTGAAGGATGTAGGTGTACTCTGGCGCTACGATTTGAAGTCCGTGGACAATACAAACAGGGTATATCGTAACGGCCTGCGCATGGTTAGGGCGCTCAAACGGTTACTTTCCGATTACCCGAGGCAAGGCACAAAAGATAGAACGGGTCCATCACTTTGCTACCAAGCTCATCCCGAGTTTACGTGCCTTGGAGCATGAACACCGGTGCGAGAAACTAGGACTCTACATCTTCTCCTTGCGCGGGGTGCAAGTTGATCTCATTAAGACCTAGCGTATGCTACATCTCGGTGACTTCCATATGCTGAGGCCCACGCTGCACTTATGATGGCCATGCAGCACACGCAGACCCAGATAACAACTTGTCGTGCCGGAAGGGTATCGAGTTGTACACCCACTCTGCTTCGAACGGAGAGTGGTAAATATTTGAAAAAGTTCACCTGAACATAAGATGGATTCATCATCTGTGCAGCAGTTCAAAACGTTGTTAGATTTATATTTTACCACTATTCGATTCAGAGAACGATTGCACACTTACGATGACATGTCACATTTATGTGTCCTGCAATACCGTAAGTCAGATATTTTCAATGTTACATGAGAACGATAACGATATTCACAGCTGACAATTTTTATAACGTTTAACACCATATTTCGAAAAAGCTGTACCGACTTCATTTCTGCTTGCTCTATGACACAATATTGAGTATATTCGTTATTCAAAACTTTGGACTTTCTGATCTCCTACTGGGTTCCAAGCTTATTTCAAGATATTAAATTATTTCACGGATCTCGCGTTCCAAATTTGGCGAGTGCAATTTGGCGGTTGGTTGGCGTTGATGCGAATTGGTAAAATCAGTTATTCTTTAACTTGCGGTGTCTCAATTGGGGGATTATTCCTAGTAGCCTAGTAGTCAAAGCACCAAACAACTTATATTCATCTGCCAGAGTGGCTGTCAACGCAGGCAGGGCATTTCTAAGACTACGGTTTTATCTGATAACCAGACGCCTGAACGAAATCTGCCTTCACGCTAATCGGCTGAGCTGGCAGCTGCAGACCGCCGTGACGCAGGTAGACTACGAGAGACGTGATACCAAAGCCTCAGAAGTAAAATCAACGAGAGGGAAGCTACGAAAGAAAGAGAAATTCGTAAGATTGATCATTTAAGAGCTGTACATATCAGGGTCACTAGTCTCACTGATAAGTCCGAATCCAATAGAAATTATCGCGATGTAGTTATATATCAAAATAGGATGTTGAGTGAAACAGAACGTAGACTATTAGAAAAGGGTTTAACGTTTTCTGTAAACAAGGCATATATAACTGCGGAGGAAGTCATTCCTAGCATAAAGACAGTGGTAATAGAATGAGCTTTTCCAATGCTGAGAATATTCGGGCATAAGTAGCAGATATTATCAGATTCCAACAGTCTGGTAAGTCAAAGCTCGCAACAGCATATTGTACCGTATTTAAAGCCTTAAAGGAAGACCTTACAATTATCATCACGTTAGTGGATAAAAGTAAAACCATATTGATATTGAATAAATCTGATTATATAGGGAAAATGACGTGGCGTTTAATAACAGGGTCTCACAGAGGGATTGAGAGGAAAACGATATCGTCAGTAATGAATAAGTGTAAAACGGACTTTAGCAATTACCTGTGAAGTATAAAGCACCGCCTATAGCCGGGTAAATGGTATACTATATATCCGAAATAAACACTCGCGACAAGGATCTACCGGCTAGTAAAGATAAATAAGCTCAAGATTGCGATTCGGCCCATTGTGGATGGCATCGGTTCTCCGACCCACGAACTAAGCAAATATCTGGCAGGTTTGTTGAAGCCTCTAACAGGGAAAATAGATACGTCCGTAAAGAACTCTTACTATTTCATGCAACCGGTGACAGGTCTGAACATTGACTCACGTGAAATAATTGTTAGCTTTGACGTTAGTTCAATATTTACGAACGTGTCAAAGGGTGACTCATTGGAGGTAGCACAAGGCTATCTGATCGAGGACAGCAGCCTGGGGATAAGAACAAACCTCACAGTAGACCAAATAACAGAAGGAATGAAAGCATCCTTTTGAAGTCAAAGTTCACGTTCCATGCGAGGCTGTATGCTCAGCAAAAGCGCCTTGTCATGAGGTCGACAATATCCCCGGTACTGGCAGATCTATATATGGAGGAGTTTGAAAAGTGGGCGCTGGCAAAGATTTTGGTGGCTGGATAAGAAATATGAGTTTATAAACCATCCGAACTTCCTTAATGAGAACATAAACTTTAAGATGGAATCCGAACCTTGCGGGAGTACACTGCCATTCCATGATTGTTTAGTTCCCAGGAACGGAGGACGGCTACAGACAACCATATATTGAAAACCAACAGATATAGTGGGAGTACTACACTAAGGTGCGGGCCACTCGAAACATATGTATGTTGCGATTGCATCCTTTCTGTTTCACAGGGTCCAGACTCTGTGCACAGAGAAAGGGGATAGGAGGGTCGCACGGAAAGAGGCAAGGAACAAATTAATAGGTAGTGGATATTTGAGGGGGTTGGTTAAACGTCAATTGCAGCGAGCGCTAAATTTCCCTTCGCGACGTACGACAGAGTGGATTGGGACGGGGGGAATCCCGTGAACAGAAGGAACCTCTGAAGTGATCAGGCAGGTACTAAACAAGGAGAGGATAAGAGTGGTTTTAAAAGGGATCAACCGCTGCGTTCAGCAATGGTACTTTTGAGGGAACTCTTTCAAAAATAGGACGACTAATTGGGTCCATAAAATTTGTTGCATTGTCTATAAGCAAGTGTACACAGGGCCCACAGCGAGTGAACTACACACTAGATAGCAGAACACAAAAGGTACGTTTCGCGTCCACCAAATAATGAGCTTGAATACAAGGCTTTACTAAAAATTCAGCAGTAGGGGTACATGCGTTACACTCGGGACACGCAATCGACTGAGACAATGTAGAAATCATTAGTAGGGGAGCAAGTACGACAAACCATCGGTTAACTGTTGAGGCGCTAGAAAGTGCCAAGGCCACTAAGTGCGTAAACAGAATAGACGGCGTGGAACTATGGAACGCCAAGCCAGTCTGAGCAAGTTTGGCACACGGACTCAGGTTGAAACGAAAACGTCGAACTATCATCACTAAAGCCAAGAGCAACATCACCACCGCCTCATATGTGAATAAGCCATTGCACAGATCAATTGGGATAGTTTCATGCTGATTGTTACACCAGATGGACGTCTTGACTTTGAAACTAACCACATTTTTCCACCGACTCAGGTCATCTCACGCTCTCATTGTTCGAATTGCTATAAAATGCCAACCCAAATCTGTACTAGTTTACCTGACCTGAAGGAGCTCTTGTGTCAAAGGCGAAACGTTGTCTCAATGCAAGCCAATAGAAAGCCGATTTGTATACTAAAGTTTGGAAATTATAACTGTTGAGACCTATTTGTTTTAATGCCAACGCAGCTATCCTACGACTGTGCTCTTTGTTTGTCCGGAGAGCCAGCACCAGCGCCATCCGATGCCTGTTTCGACTAAGGAAGTTATACAGATTGAATAGCTCAGCCGCTCCATGCTTACGGAAGACATCTGTGTACGTGCTCAAATAACTGTCTACTTATTTTTACATATATTGCTTTACGTTGACGGTTTTACATAACTTACGCAGTCGACATACATGGAGTCAATTAGAGTGATATGCCGTGGGAGTAAAATTGCTCCAGTCGACTGCAGTGGCCAAACATTTTCCTCAACATCGAGTTTCAGGAAGCAAATCGTATCGTCTTCATCTACCGCAATCCTTCTTGCGACGCCGTAAGTAACCGCATCGTTTTTTAACCGCATAGCATTCTCAACTCTGAGTCTTATGTCGGTTTACAGGCTACAGACACCCGGATATCTTAGGCCACACCTGACCTGTCTAATCCAAATACCAACCAATGTTGTTGGGAGGTCGTAAACCTATTCTTTTCACCGATTATGTACATTGTAAATAAGTATCGGTTTGAAATATCGCATTCATCTGCCTTGTTTTGGTGCCTTGGCATTTTGGAAACCAAGATATATTCAAAGCTTTCAATTACCTCCGAAAATCAAACAAATGCTCAAAAGGTTACTGTGACCAGTTGATATTTTAAGCAATCTCTGCATGTAATATTTTTCTTTTATTCATCTCCACATGCCCCGACCACCCTTTTCGATCCACTGGCTCCTAGGAGCGATGCGTTCGAGAATCGTGGCAGTCAGCAAGCAATCAAACAACAAACCTGAACGCTTTCCATAGAACAAGGGTCGTTTTTGCAAGCAGTGTGGTTGGGCGGGAGGAAGAGCGGCCACAGCCAGGTGTACGGTTTGGCAGTGGCGGATATTGTAGTCCCGTCCAACTTTATTCGCCAGAGTTACGGTGAACCCAATACTAACACGGGCATTCGCACTCACGAGTACTCAGCTGCATTTTGCTACATGGATTTCGACTCACACCATGCTCGATTTTAAAGTCTTCAATTTCTTAGCCTTCCTGAATGGAGCTCTTTACACCCCAAATAATGAATATTCTCTTTAATGTGCGTTATTGCCGATCGTCCTTGTTTCATTGTCCCACTCTCTGCACAGATCACTTCACGCACAGTTGCTAAGTGAGTTACCGCACTGATGCTCCCTCCAGTCTCCTTTAATCCGTCCAGCTCCTCTTTGAGCGCCCTGGAATATACTCCGCGTTGTTTGATTTCATTGGCCTTCTGATTTTGGTACCTGATTGAGTACGCTAGTAAGGACTGTAATTCACTAGTTTTCTAAATTTTAGTTGCCACTTTTAGTTTGCCAATATGGCTTTTCAAATAATTTATTGATATGAAACATTTCACAGCAAATGTCAAAAATGCATCGGTGGTTATAAATGATCACTTCCAACATCTGCTCCATAATTTATCCAAAATTAGGAAGTTTCTTCCAGAATTAAAAAACTTGTGGTTACGTTTATTGGAAGGTGTTTTACCATAGCTGCTTCTTCTCTTAATTTTCGTCTTTTGGCACGGAAACTAAAAGTATCATCAATGCCACACCTTAACGGCAACTTTATTGAGATATAAGCACATTTTTAGCTTACCGTTTGTCTGCGATCTTAATTAATTTATTGACTCAGTACAATACAATCTGTAGTGAAAAATACGGGAAATGAGCTAAGTCTGTTGCGTAAAGTCTACTTTACTTTACTTATCTTGTCTACAGCAACCTCACAAGAAAAATGCTTCCCTAATGGCACTTTTAGTACTGCATCAGACAGTTTATTCAACTCAGCACTGGTCTTATCATGGATGCCTGAGAACTGGATAGTGATGCATGGGTAAATAGACTTTCTTATTTATCACGGAAAATTAATCGGTAATCCTAACTAGAAATTATGTTAAAAGCCAGTTTAGTATGCATTATGGTAAGTTAGCTAATTTTGTTAAATACGCTATTATTAATACACAATGTTTTATGCATGCTGCAGTTTATTTTCGAGACACGTTTGATCAGGGGCTCCGGTGGGATAACAGTAAAACAACCCACTAACAGCAAACTATGTTGTTGTTAAAGCAAACATGGGTGCGGATGCCGTTGATTTGAATTGTTAAATATAGGTTTAGCTCGATCATTTCATATCAAAGGGAAGCGTCATTATTCGTAACAGCGGTCACCGTTATTGCTAGCATAATTATTGAAGCTTTATGTTTCACCTCATTAAATGGTTAATATTAACATGTTTTCATGTAGACCAAACATAAGACTTTCATCTTGAACAATGTAACCAGCAGAAGATTAGAAGTTGACCTAAATTTGATAGCTCACTGGATAGCTTGTACACAGTATTTCCAAGCTGCACACATAAAAGAAACAATTGGCAGTTTCCTAGAGGTTACGATATGAACGTAATTCGTTTTGTCACAACTTCAAGTCCCATTAGTGGTTATATCTACCTGATGATCACAAATGAGAACAGAAATCCTAGTGGCTAGAATGACTTACGTCTACTTCAATGTAAGCCGACGCCCCAATAGACATTGTACGTAGCAATCCAAATGGGACAATGGACACAATCATTGTTTTTATTATATCTTGTAGCGCAGTTAAGTCCTATAAAACCTCTTTATACTGCAAGCACTATTAAACTTGACGTGGTTTTATTTATGTAAGTCAGGGTGCCTAGTAGTACAGCCGTTGCATTGAGTAATATCCCTGCTCACCTATCATTCATCATTTACCCGTAACAAATAATACATGAGACTCTAGAATTGTGCTAATAGCCTTCAAATGATAATAAGAGAACGTTTAAAGAATTAATGCCTAATCATCAATACCACTGCATCGTCAAGTGTGTTATTCAAAGTAAAGTGGTTTGTTCATAAATGTCACTTTAGACCGACGCAACCTAACTGATATCCAACCATGTTAAACAATTTAAATTCGACTACAACATCATAATGTGCACGGTTCACGCACAGCAGCAACCCGATATACACTTTCCTATAGCTGGCTTGTCAGCACGCTTTAGAAAGCAATACTGTGGCGAGTTAGGTATGATGGTTGGCGGCATCCGATTCCGAATTAAACTTTCACTGTGGCCTCCACAGAACGCTTGTGCCTACGGAGGGACCATGGGTAGCTTGCGCTGCACCGCCCACAGCTCCATACACACACCCCATATCCAATGTAAACCCGAAGGAATAAGACCGGGAGGCATGCGGATGGGAGCCATGTTTCATCAACGGAGCCCGCCAACACTCCTTCAAAGACAAACACAAGCACGCCGTATTTGGGAATCAAGCGCACACAAGGCGGTGGCTGGACCGTAGTCCACTCCAAACTGAGTGCATGAAACCACTACTAGAACCTAGCAAGACCACAAGGACAGTGCACCCTGTCCCCTCCAGCAGCAATCAACTGTCTCCTGAAGACAGTATAGACGAGGTGGTGGGTAATAGACAGGTAGACACCTTGTCAACAAGCTTAACAATCGCAGCAGCACCAGGGATGTCAATCAGCAACCAATTACATAAAAATAAATGTCGACTAAACTAGATCCGAAACACCGTACGAACATGCCGTTAAATAAGCATATGAATTAAATGGATTATAAAAATAGCCGTGATAGATACAGGATAGCAGGAAAGCGATCGAGACAGATATGTAAGAAGGAGAAAATAGAAGCGAAGGTAACCCACTTTAGTTTAAGTGAAATGTGCAAATTAATAGATTATTCAGTTACACATTAAAATGAGGTAACAAAATAACACTAAGGCAAGATAGCACACCAACCACCTGAAATAAACTAACTCAGCACACAGGCGCGTGGTTAAGAAATTGATTTGCAGCGTATCTATTAATGCTGCCCTGGATCTGTCTACGTTCCCAAGAGGACTCGTCGTCGTTTCGATGCTGGTTTTGAGTAGCCTCGCTCGTGGCTCACTAGACCTGCCTGACGCATGCACTCGCGACCGCATGTGGTACGGCACCATGCGCTCAACTTCGTTGAAGTACAGCCCATCGGCGCCTGCCGCTTCCGCACATGCCGCTACTTCTCTGCGTGGACGAGGGCTTTCTTTTGCATCTCGGCAACTGCCTTCGTGTGTAGATCGCGCCATGTACGCCGATCAACCGCCTTCGATTCCTACCACCTAAACTCAACATTGGATAGTGAGAGGTTCACTTTGATCATGTTCTGGTAAGATAAATTCGGTTTTTCCCCGTGCCGCTTCCATGCACGCAGTTGCCCATCAAGCAGCTGTTTCGGTATCCGGGTCGAATCCATGCGGCGAATATGCCCGAGCCACCTCAGGTGTCTCAGCAGAATTATTCAGCCCACTGCATACATGCTACTGCGTCTTAGCACCTCCGTGTCTGCAACTCGGTCACTCCAGCTGATGCGCATAATACACCGCAAACACTGCTGAGAAAAGCGCACCAGATATCAGACATCGTTCCGAAAAATATCCATGTTTCGCTGGCGTATAGAAGAACGGATATCACCAAAGGAATTAGATACCAGTAGCTTCGTCCCAACAGTGAGCTATTGGTTGTTGCACACACGGCATTCCAGCTCGCCAGAAGAAGCGACCACCATCGATGAGCGGCTGAGCAGCTCGCACGTCATCTGCTGGTCGGTTGTTATTACCCTACCAAAGCAGCAAAATCGCGAAGTGCTTTCCAACACCTCCTCGGCAATCTGGATTTCGAGCAAGCCCTCAGACTCCATTCCGGCTGGAAAGGACACAGCCTCCCTTGTGTTGCTGGCGAGCCAGAATTTGGCCGCTGTCGAAGCCAGCGCCGATGTCATGTGTTGCAACTCATCCGCGCTTTGCGCAACCAACGCACAATCTTCAGCAAACAGCAACATACAGGTAGTTGTCCCAAAGGCTAGGGTGCTCGCACCGAAACGACGGAGGTTTAGCAAACCACCAACAATACGGTTCTTCACTGGAACACTGGATACATATGATGTATCACATATGCAAAACATTATTGCATGAAGATGAATCTAAAACAGGGTAGGAGCTAAGACACATCATTGCTTCACACCAGAGACAACTTTCATCCGAGGTCTCTCCACTCAGCTGCACCCTCACCCGCATACCGCTGCACAGACATTCAACTAAGCTTTCAAACTTACGCGGACAACTAAACTTACCCAACACCAGCCACAATGCCTCGTGGTTTACCGTATCAAATGCTTTGATGCAACCAACAAACAGCTAATACAACGGCTGGTGTCGTTCTCTTCACTTATCCTGCGACTGTCGAGTCGCAAACACTATATAGATGGTGTTGCGACCCGAACGGAATCCACATCGCTCTTCCTCCACGTTCGGTTCCACAACCTGACTGACGAAGCGGTTGAGCAGGATTCAGGTAATCACGTTGTTTACACAACTCAGTAACTTGATGCCACGATAATTCGTGCAACGTTGCTTGCTGCCTTTGCCTTGGTACAGTGGCAACACAAGGGCATCCTTCGGCTCAGGAGGCACCTCCTCTTCAATCCAAACGCGTTGAACGCGGGTCCGCCGTGCTTCAATACTTTAGGCGCGATCCCATCGGCACCGGCACACTTGCCGTTTTGCAGGTGAGCAAGTGCTCTCTGCCTCTCATCGACTGTCGGCATGTCCGACAAACTCAGTTTCACATCGTGCTGCTTGAGGCCGTTCAAACTAGGCCAGTCAATATCTGAACGGTTGTACAAAATGCGATCAAAGTGATTTCACCAGATCTGCATTATGTGTGCAAACTCTGGGCAGATAGCTCCTGAACTACCATCAATTAGCGTCCTGAGTCAAAGAATGCCTTGTGTTGGCGGCGTGCGGAATAGCTTTCTATCTGCTTCGCCTCCTCTGTCCACCATGTATTTTTAATACGACGGTGCTCTCAAGTCAGTCACCGTCGAATTTTGCAAAACTGACTCTGCTTCCCGAAGTCACTGGGGTCTGCCTCATGCGCAGCAAATGCAGCATTCTTCTCCGACACCAGTGCGCCAATCGTCGCATTGTCCTCATCAAACCAATCAGGTCACTTGCAATTTGCGTGCCCGACGGTCTCCTCCGCAGCAGTTGTCACCTGGTCGCAAATGTGGTATCACAAGTCACCCACTGCGGTTATTCATTCTACATCACACAGGCGTTCAGCCGTCGCCTTCTCCAGCTCAATAGCTTACTTCACAGTACCAAGAGCGAAAGTCTTAAATTTACGCTTTCGATGCACGGCGGGCAAACTGTACGTAGTTTCCCGCACGTAGATGTAACATTTGGTTGGCACCAACCTGTGACCAGTGCCTTACTCAGCTCCTTGCAGTACACTTGTCATACACATTTCACGCATGTCACGCCGATGTACGATGACATAGTCGAGTAGGTGAGCGTGACCACCTCATGGGTGCGTCCAGGTTGCTATATCACTCGCCCTCAGTGCAAACCGAGGGTTCGTGATCGTCATGCCGTGAGTGGCACACAGTGAGAGAAGGCCGTCACCGTTCGGATTCGCTGAACCAATGCCATGCGGACCTATGACATCTGTCTACATCGATGCAACACAATCAACGCGTGGATTGAAATCACCCAGCAGAAATAGTCGGTCGCTGCTCGGCACAGACCGTATCACGGAGCAGAGCTAAGTGTAGTATTGGTCACGCTTGTCATCAGGATAACCCAAAGACGGACCGTTCGTGCTGATAGAAGTGGAAAAGTTACCTCTTCCGAGTCGTAGGCGAACAGTCATGAGTTGCGCGCTGAGACCAGTTGGTTCACCCACCCGCTGGTTATTTAGGTGATCGGATATTGCAAAATCAACCCATATTCACGTGGTGCTGAGGTAGGGTTATGCATCCAATAAATGTATAGCCCGCACCAACTTCATGCAACTTACCTTGTTCAGCCAGCCAGATCCCGCTGAGCGCCGCAATATCGATGTTGTAGTGCGCCAGTACCATTGTGACTAGTGTCATACGTCCTTCGGGACGCTCCCTCGTATTCCGGTCGAGCTAACCGCGCACGTTTAGCATCCAATTATGAGCGCTTTGCGTGGAGGCACACGATGACAATGATGAGCAAATGTATGGGTGGTAACGTCCTACACTGGAGGAAGTGAGGTTGCGTGAGGCGGGTACGAGGAGTGAATGTGCAGGGGAAGAAGAAAGAAGGGAGGCGCCAGCATTGGCATGTTTTGCTTATCCACCCCACTGTATGCAGAAGATAACGCAACCCTTTTCCGAAAACCACTGCACGACGGCCGATACAGCATGGATTTATTATTATTGGCGTAATTCATGGTTGGGTGTTCGGCCTAGAATATTGTCAGTACGCCCACACCTGACAGGAGAACGACTAGCGTCCTCAGCCAAAGCCTTCGATAACTTACACACCTGGAAGGCAGCAGGCCGAGCGCCATAAGTCATTGGACCTACTTACGAGGAATTTTGTCCTGGAGCTTAGCTAGAAGTAGGGTGTAACCTAACTCCCACCCAGCGGTAGCCACCAATTGGCGTCCAGGCATGAGCCCACAGCACAACATTAGCAGTAGCCGGTCGAGGATCTATCAGGATCTCGCCACCCTAGGCTTTAGAGCACCGTGGGGAGGTTGGTTATGATACAATCAGTATATCAACCTATTTCTTAACAAAGTGAATGCTACGCAAATAAATATTCTTTTAGTACAGTGGCTATTTGTTAATGCATCCGGATCTCAGCCTATGTAAGCTAAATACGGTAGCACTTTAAAAACAACATGGTCTTTTACACCAATGACAACTTTGGTTCCGGATCACAGTAAGTAGGCAAAAAGTAATACATCAACTCGGACCTCTGAAACAGGGGAAATTTAAATGTGCACAGGAAGATCCGGTTTCATTCTTAGGATGGTCCGTCGATCGCTTTTGCCCCCATACCCGTAAAACTCTTGCCGTCCGAGAAATAGTACACTGCTTTATTACTTAAGAATATCGTGGTTGCTTTGAAAATTTTATTTACTCAGGCCTACCTTAAAATATCCTGATCTCAGAAAACAAAGAAATCAGCTCTCATGGTTCCAATTTAACAATAGCCTCCACGAATAAATAATATGTGAGTACTTTAGGTCAATCTGTAAATTCTCACGATAGGTTGGTGCAGATGACAGATATATTGATCACAACACAGAACTTCGTACCGTGTGAGTTCCAGATAAAATTTTAGCTTCGACCGCAGATGATATGCATCAGGCTTGTAAGGATTAATTCAATTATGTATTGGTAAGTGCACTGACGATTATTTTAAAATACTAAATTAAAGTTATCGAAAACTTCTGCTATGGAAGCATACAAAATGTAGAGCGGAACGAGCGCGTATATTGATACCATGCTATTTATTCGAAAGTTCATGAAACCGGTTTCATTTATAGGGTTATGAGTGAAGTGATTGAACAGCTAGTGTCTTGAAGACATCAGGTGGGACAACAAGTGTGCACAACCCCATCTCTCTCTTACCATGGTCTGATGCAGTTTTATTAAGTAGCAATCCCATGTACACCCACTTGGTCTTCAGACAGAGGCGCAATATATGCTACTAATCTATACATATAAATAAGATCCTTTAATGGAGGACAGTAGTTACGTATTAAGTGAGTAA
>CALYDF020006085.1:0-13788 GCA_944474145.2 Dicrocoelium dendriticum
CCGTCCGCCATTGTGAATTTTCATTCTGGTGAGCTCTTTCCAATGCTTTTCTGATTTATTACTCGCTATCGTTTTGTTTTCTCATTTGCCGCATATACTTATTCATTTCTCACGATGAATAGTGCTGATGATAAACCATCTACGTACGTGGTTAGTGCCGTAGAGCTAGCCTCCCCACCATTTTGGGAGAATGACCCGTTGTTATGGTTTGCACATTTAGAATCCACTTTTTACAATTGTAAAATTTCATATGATAATTTTAAATATCATCAACTCATGTCCCGGCTTCCGCAAAGCCTATCCTCCCAAGTGAGGGACATCATAGCTTGCCCGCCCCCCGATGCGAAATATGATACTTTAAAGCAGGCGATCATTCAGCGAATCACGCCCTCTAACAAGGTCCGACTGCAGCAACTGTTTAGGGATCTGCAGCTAGGGGACAGGATGCCTTCAGCCTTGTTGCGACAGATGCAACAGCTCCTAGGCACATCCAGCATGGATGAAGGTATTCTCCGCGAAACATGGATGCAACGTCTCCCAGAAAGCACACAAGCCATCCTTGCCGTGGCAAGCACCCTGCCTCTCACAGCAGTTGCAGAACTAGCAGATCGTGTCATGGAACAACATCAGCCAGCAAACGAATCTAGGACGTTCACTAGACATAGCCCCGTCACAGCCCCGGCGACATACGCGACTAGTGAGCCGTCGGCAATCGATGTTTTATCATCGCAAATAGCGTCATTACAACGTGAGGTCGAGAAACTCTCCCTAGCTCGTAAGCAGCGCAGCCGCTCTTACTCATCAACTCGCCGCACGAAGCCTAACAATTCAGGCTTTTGCTTTTCCCACACGCGTTTCGGTAACCAAGCCCGCAAGTGCCAGCAACCATGCAGTTTCTCCGCCGCCGAGCAGGGAAACTTCCAGGCCGGCCCGTAATGGCGACTAACGGTGTCGGCAAAGCTCAAAGTCGTCTCATCTACATTAGGGATTATGACTCCGATACCCAGTTCTTAGTTGACACCGAGGTGGAAGTCAGCGTCATTCCCCCTATGTCGGGTGAGCCTACCACTTCTCCGTCGACAAGCCTCAGTGCCGCCAATGGCACGCCAATACCCACCTATGGTCATCGGTCACTTATCCTGGACCTAGGTCTTCGGAGCACGTTCCGCTGGGTATTCACTGTCGCTGCAGTCCCCTTCGCCATCAACGGCATTGACTTTCTCAGGCATTTCGACCTCTTGGTCGATGCGAAACGCCAGATGATAGTCGACACTGCAACAAAGCTCAGCGTACGTGGCATCACCGCCGACGTCACATCTATATCCCCGGTCTATGCATTTCCCCATACCTCGCCAGACTACGCTAATCTCTTTTCTCAGTATCCCAAGCTCATTCAGTCAATGAACGCAGCTTTGTCCGTGGCAGCTCAAGTCACGCACCACATACGGACGAACGGCCCACCTGTGTCATGCCGTCCACGCCGACTATCGCCTGAGAAACTAAAGGTAGCTACGGCGGAGTTTGAGCACATGCTTGAACTTGGAATAATCCGCCCTTCCGACAGCCCTTGGTCCTCGCCCCTGCAGATGGTCCCCAAGAAATCTGGTGACTGGCGCCCTTGCGGTGATTACCGCGCACTCAATCGCCTAACCGTCCCAGATAGGTATCCCATCCCACACATGCAGGACCTTACCGCATGCCTCACAGGTAAGACGATCTTCAGCAAGATCGATCTGGTTCGCGCCTATCACCAGATACCTGTGGAAGACAATGACATTCCTAAAACAGCCGTCATCACTCCTTTCGGTTTGTTTGAATATTTAAGAATGCCATTTGGACTGTGCAACGCCGCACAAACCTTCCAACGCTTCATCCACGATGTCACTCGTGGCCTAGACTTCGCTATTCCTACCTCGATGATATTTAGTAGCCAGTTCATCGGAACAAGAGCACCTCGAGCATCTTCGAACTCTCTTCCAGCGCTTGACCCAACACGGTGTCACAGTCAACCCGACTAAGTGCGAACTCGGCAAATCAACGGTAGAATTCCTAGGCCACCTCGTTTCATCGTCTGGTATTCGAAGTCCTTTCCGGATAAGATCCAGG
Organism: Dicrocoelium dendriticum; assembly: GCA_944474145.2. Lineage (NCBI taxonomy): Eukaryota > Metazoa > Platyhelminthes > Trematoda > Plagiorchiida > Dicrocoeliidae > Dicrocoelium > Dicrocoelium dendriticum. The sequence goes on from CALYDF020006085.1 coordinate 2,107, forward strand.
CAATCAAGGACTTCCCAGCTCCGACTTCGTTCAAGCACCTCCGTCGATTTTGTGGTTTGGTCAACTACTATCGACGCTTCATTCCGCGCTGCGCTCAGCTCATGCAGCCACTGACTGACCTACTCAGAGGAAATGAACGTAAGTTCGCTTTCCCTGACACAGCACAGCAGCCTTCGCCGAGCTCAAGGATGCTATCTCCAACATAGCCCTCCTCGCTCATTCCGAATCGACTGCACCTCTTTCTATTACGACTGATGCCTCAGACGTCGCGGTAGGATCTGTCCTCCAACAACACGTTGGTGGGCAATGGCAACCCCTTGGGTTCTTCTCCAAGCGCCTGCAGCCAGCGGAATCCCACTACAGCACGTTTGGCAGAGAACTGCTGGCCATTTACCTAGCAATACGTCACTTCCGGCACACACTTGAAGGCCGCGCTTTCACGGTCTACACTGACCACAAGCCCCTTATCTTTGCCCTTCAACTCTGCTAGCGACAAATACTCACCACGGGAAACAAGACACCTAGACTTTGTCACGCAGTTCACTGCTGACATACGTCATGTCTCAGGTGTCGACAATCCCGTCGCCGACGCTCTCTCACGTGTCAACCTCACTCTCCAGTCTTTGCCAACCGTCGACCTTGCCGTCAATGGCATCGGCTCAGGCTCAAGACGAAGATATACAGCGCACTCTGCAGTCCACTTCGCTGCATGTGCAAGCTGTTCTCTCCAAACCACGGAAGACACCATATTTTGTGCCCTTTCACAGGTTGTCCTAGACCCCTCGTGCCCGTCTCCTTCAGACGCACAGTCTGTGACGCACTGAACTCACAATCATATCCCGGTATCTGTGCATCTTTGAAACTGGTCACCGAACGTTTCGTTTGGCCACGCGTAAACAAAGATGTTCGTACCTGGGCTCGCGCCTGCCTTCAATGCCAGCGCAGGCGTTCACTACGCCCGACCCCGCCCCGTGAGCAGACTAGAGATGTGCAAATGCACAGCGGACTCTCTACCTGCACTCACGTCTTCCTCCGCACCGACGCAGTGCGGCGCCCTCTCCAGCCTCCCTACACTGGCCCTTTCAGAGTTCTGCAACGGACTCCGAAACATCTTACTTTAGACCAGAATGGTCACCGAACAACGGTGTCCATCGACCGCCTCAAAGTGGCTTTCTTTGACGAGCCAGTTGCAGCCTCTCCTGACGCTCTCGCACAAGCACCCGCACCTGCGGTGACTTTCCGAGCACTGGATAGCCCGGAACCCTCCGTACCCCTTGACTCGCAACCCATCCCGCCACAACCCCATGCAACCGACCGACGCGGTAGACAGGTTAAACGTCCGGTCCGTTTTTCAGATTTTGTAAGCGTTTGCTATTTCCATTAACACGCTTTTTTCGTCTTTAATGGTTATCCTGCGTCTCATCCATAAACGTTTTGCAAAATCGACAAAAAACCCGAAACATTTTGAAAACCTAAAAAGCGTATTTGCTTTTATCATGCATACCATGTTCCCTATCCGGCGTCAAGCCACTTTCCCGACCCTTGCCCACCCCCTTTGAGTTCTACCTTTCAGAAACTCAACCGCCGGAACTGCCCAGGCAACCCTCGAGTGACTCGTCAACCGGCTCAACGCAACCCTGGAGTGACTCGCCAGCCGTCCCACAGCCCCCTTCCTCACCCAAGGAACAGACCGTCGCCCTCGATCGCAGACACCCACGAACGAATTGGTCCCCAAACGCCGCTTAGGCACTGCCGACGAGGACCTCGGATTTCTTCTTGGGACGAGGACGCCTGGATTTCTTCGTGGGACGAGGACCGTGAACTAAAGTGCGGTGGGGGGAGTGACACCTCCCAAGCGCACCGTCGGGTCTGCAGCAATGGGAAGGTCCTGTCGGTCCTTTTTCTGGACCAGCCAGTTTTTTGCAGTCCGACCAGCCCGCCCCGACGGCCCACCGATGATGCACTCTGGTCCACACGATCGTCATAAATAAAACTAACAAAAGCCTGGACCCAGCGAAATCTGCTACACAACCCACTTTGGAAACTCGTACTCAAGCCTCTGCAAATATTCGCATCGCCTCACCTTCCATTTTCCCTCACTAACAGCTCTATCGAAGGCTTCCATCCTTCAGCCTTCTAGGGGGAGGCCCTTATAGTGCAACAGAAAACATGCTCTTTCGGTATCTCGTAACATTGGATTTTATGGTTGTTTTAACCTTCGAAACGTCCATTTGTTTTACTGACTGCACGTCCGTTGTCACAAACCGTTTTGGTGAGTACCTCGCTGCCCGTTTCTCGCTCTGTCTGATTCGCTTCCTATTCTTGTAGCCTGCACAATACACGTTGGGTTCAGTCTCCTCCGACTTCTATACTGTCGTATTTGACACGTATTACGTGTCATTGCTTACCGACTAGTATCCCAGGCTCCGCTCGTTTTAATCTACTATGCGTAGGCGAGCCGTGCAATTGGTCTTTTACAACCTCTTTCAGGTGTTGGGACAGGGCATCACCTGAACTGTCGCATTAAAGGGAGATGAGTACACACAATCTCGGTGGTTTCCTCTTGCGCTCCTTCAGGTGTTTGAGGATGAATGTATCGGAATACCCAATTGCTCTTGAGGCGTCACTGATCCTCTGCAACTCCTCCGTGATGGTGCCTGGTGTCCAAATTACGATTAAATTTTCTGCACTGCGGAGAAAAGCTACAGCATTAAGGATGTAATCGATTGCATTGGGGATGTAGTCAATTGAGAAACGATATTTAGATTAGGAACAATGGCGAACTTTCTCATAGATGCAATATTCCACGTGGGAATCAGTTGCTATTTTGTCTGTAAGTATCTGCGGTCATAGGTAGATGAGCATGCACAACGCTGAAAATGTTACTAAACGTAGCGAACTGGTTTAAGGTCACCAGAGTAGGGGAGTAGTGTTTCATAGTTGGAACATGAAGACGAACTGAGAGAACAGAGAACAAGTTTGCGCCCTAATGTTTATTCGCCGGTCCACCGAAAGATGACACTGAATATCTTTAACTATTTGACAATGTAGCTGGTTCAAGCGCAACACTCAGCTATATGCATTCAGACAATTATGCCCAATTAGAGAAGTCTGTGGGATATCTTTTTACAAGCTGTTCACATGATGAAATTGTTTCAAGGAGTTACAAAGTATCACTCACCGAGGGGAATAGCTGAGTGGAATCCATTGGCTTTCCTTTTCCGATGCCCACGGTGGACGATGCTGGTTGCTCTTTGAGGCCTAAACTTTCCTTAGCGCGAAAGCTTACGGACCGTAATTCCTCTCGCAGCTTTTCAATAGTTTCTTGCGTATCCTAGAAACAGACGTGGAGAGATACCAGGCAGAAACACAACGCACGCGCCATTCCTAGACGTGGTGATTAATTATTCTTGTCACCTACCATTTCTTTTACACCTTTAGAGATACAGTTAAAAAGTTCAACTGAGCAGCGCCTGACAACAAACACTTTACGTTCAAACACATGGAAATTTTGCCAACTAGAAATTAATAAACAGCTTTCGAGTAAGCGAAGCAACCCAGCAAAAATAAATCTTATGAATTGGGAGAATAGCCGCTTTCAAAAGTGCCCCAAGAGCGCAATTGCCAGTCATGATGATCGAATGCTCATGAGCAATATCAAAAGAAAGGCTTGGTTAGCTAGATTCCTGCGACTCACTTGCTCAGCCTAACCTGACGAGTAAAGGCATTACTGAAGCACGTCGAATAAGGTCCATTTGTGTCTGCGAACAATTGCTGACTCGTAGCGGAACGCAGTATGCAGAAACATTCATATTCCGGTCAACACGCTCAAGTTTATCCATGGTTCTTGACATGAGGACCATAAAACGAACTGCACTCCACAGAACCATCCTAGTCACTTTGGTTTTATGGCCCAATAGGCCACGGCTTCTAACTGCTATATCGTACACGGCTGCTACACGAGAACCTGTGGCTCTGGAGGCCAACTCCGTCCTTTACAATCTCTCAATTGACATGACAGTGGAAGATGAGCCGCACTATGTCGTTGTTACTATATAGATCACGACGATCTGCCGCCGTGGTCCATGGCGTATTGGCAAAAGCCGCTGCTGTCGAGAAGCCATGCACTTGTTTCTTCTTAAGGTCTAGGGATGCGCACTACTGTAGGGTTCCGATAGGACGAAACGGCCGCTTAACCTTTTCCGGGGGCGTGTAAGACTAACTGAACGTAAGTTAAGTGCCAGTACTCACTTCATATAAGAATTTCCCACTCATCAGTGCTTCTGGGTAGCTTATACATGACTACAATTTGACAAAGCAACAGTTTGCAAGCCAGTAACTGAATCATGCACCAGTTAAGCACAGCGTTTTCAATGCCTTCCAGTCGCATTTGGTGTTGAGTAGAGAAGCCGACTGTTGAGTGGTCTGCTGGTTGCATTTGTGTTACGAGCTCTCGTACAACGAACAATGATTTATAGCGGGTAAAAAAGCAGGTGCTTGATATGCCCCGTAGGGTGTTTAGTGTGACAAAAAAGATGGATCATGGGATAATGTAATCGTCGGTTCCGGTGACTACAGATTTAACTGCGCTGTCGTATACGGGGTTTGAAATTAGAATGTACGCACACAAAGCCATAAAGGGGATGGTTATTGATCGTGCAATAGGCGAGAATAATAATTAAAATAATAGCAAGGCCAACTCTTACTCGTGTGCAGCTATCTTGGATCGACGGGATACAGTAGTCTTTCAGTACTGCAGTAAGTGGAAGGTATACCGCTCATTCCAAATAAAGCTTAGCCCTACGTGGTTGGAAGAAAGAGCACGGTAGCCCCCCACCACAAACACACAAACGCTAAATCTTGTTTTGACGAACACATGAAAGCCACTCCTCCGATTCTTCAAAGATGCTTCTGAGATGAACACGTGCGCGAATAAATAGAATGCTACCACAAGACGCGATTCCATACAAAAGTTTAATGTCAAAGTGATCAGAGAGCACGAAACCGAGGTGCCAAAGGTTACGAGTCGGGAGGGATGCAGCCACAGTGTGAATAAGATTTGATAACCTACAGCTCCACCCATCTGCTAACGTTTTCCCGATGGCTGCGCGATGCTATGTTGCTCGCAGTGCCCGTCTGACGACGTTCACGCCGTTCTTCTCAACACAACTCCACCTGCGTCCTCCGAGCATTCTCCTGGCGTTATGCCATCGGTTCGACCCAACACTGCTCCATTCAAGTCGGATTTGCTCGTTGATATCATTATACGGAATCGTAGCTCAGTAGTACCTTCTTTGTGCGCGCCACAAACTTACAGCTACTACATAGTATATACTATGCCATTTCCCATACACTCTAAGCCACAGGGCGTTAAACTTCAGCCGTAAGGATTTCGATATCATCTAATAGTCTTGCAAGTTTTCCCGCCCATACGTCAATGATTGCTTTTGCGCTTGCCGTCGCGTAGCTGTCTCATTGGTTATGCACCGTCAGCCCATAAGAGGCCGGATTTAGGTATAGAGAGAAATGTAATCAAGGTGGAGACGAAGGGGTGCCGACCGCATATGCTCGAGAGCAATATATCCCCAGGGCGATGACGGATGGCAGCACGCAGGTGAGACTAGTGAGATGTTGGGTCAGCAGATGCGTAGTAGGATGAACTTGAGGACAGTGTAGGACAAGGGATTGGAGCCTGCCCCACGTTATACATTTAACAAATTTTCTTGGCGAAAAGAGCTGATTTTTGTTTCACATTCCAGCCAGTGTCACAGCAACTAAAGTTACCAGGTGCTTGCAGTGGCGTAGCAACTACTGTTCCACCCGGGGCGGACGTAAATTTGCCGCCCCCTCTGGCGGTTTTAAATCCGCTAACCCTCATAACTTCGGACAACTTTTGAATATTTTGTTTCACCTGACAACAAGCAAACATCCACTTGTACAATGCCACCGTAAATGCAGGAATCTTTGTTGTTACAGTACTAGAGAACAAGATTTACAGATACACTTTCCTCGCATTAATTCAGGCAGTAGCATTGATAACGCTCTCCATTGTCAAGTTCGCTCCCTGTGTTGTGAACTGAGACTCCGTGAGCTTTGTCAATTTCAATGAAGATTGAAGGTACTTCCTAATGAGCTTACGTCTAGTGAATGCGCTCTCACAGCTAGCTACGCTAATAGTTCCGGTAAGAAATATGCGCAGCAGTTTCCCCAAGTGCTATTTCGGTATGAGGCTCAGAAGGTCCATTAGTTTTGTCTTAATGAAGCTTTCACAAAATATCGCAATCCTCTTCTCTAGACAAGAATTCAGTTTGCCTATATATATATATATATATATATATATATATATATATATATATATATATATATATATATATATATATATATATATATATATATATATATATATATATATCTTCGTTGAACTTACGAGGAGGACAACCATATTATTAACACGCAGATGCAACGGTGTAGGAAAAGCATATTTATTCGCATGGTCTTGAATTTTCTGAAATCTATGGCGTCTCATTAATCACAATATTTATAAGAGAGAGCAATTCCCGTTTCAAATCTGCATCAAATCCCATCGATATACGCAACAATTATCCACCGTCCATTCGTTTCTTATGGCCGATTCGACGCTTCATCCTTACCCCGAAATTAGCACAGTATTTTGGATTCATCTGTCGCAATATGTGCCATGTGACCTCTATTCTGCAGTAGGCAACTGTAAACGCTGTAAGATTGCCACAACATTGCAGATTCAGCCAATTTCTTCAGACATTCCTGCGCATCCGTGAATTCTAGGTGAGCAGATCCCTAAATGCTAAGATACAAAATAACCGGAAATGATTGTACCGAGATGAGAATTAAAGATGTAGCTAATCGTGTGATTGCATTTCCGAGCGCACTCCTGCGCTCGACGCGCGACTAGGGTGCGACTTGGGCTTTCTCTGTGGTAACCTTGTGGGAATGTCTGCTCCCGCATAGTACAAAGCCATCATCTTTACGACTTGGACCATCGAGACACCCATAATTCGCGTAACGGAAAGGAGATGATGCAAGTCACGTCATGAGCAGACCGAATGCAGTCTGCGAAGTAAAGGGGCCAATTAATTGGGGAGCAGTTATTCCCACCTGATAAGGTTGCCACAGAGAAAGCCGCAGTCAGCAACCTAGGTAACAGTGTTTCCGGGGCAAACTAGTCAGTTGCTATGCGGTAACGGTGTCCATGAAATAGCTTTGCGGTGTTGTCCGCGGCCAATTAGGGGTCAAAGACGCATCGAACGGCGAGATGCCAGCCGGTGGTGACACGCATGCACGATTTCGTGCTGCTTAAATAAGCCGCACAGCAATGTTTCCTTAATTGGTCGTGAAGTCATCATTGTGCCCACAAGACATGATATACCTGTGTAGATGCATCCAATCTCACTCAGGTAATAATACTCGTTACATTAGAGTGCGCTCGATGTATTTTATATCGACAGTGTTTATCCAGGAATTTCTTGTTTACTGACACCGACTTTGCCTCAACTATGTGCCGCGGCAGGTTGATGCACATTCGCCACTCTCCGTTCTAAACAAAGATTGTGGACGACCCGTTTTCGATCCGGTACTACAACCTTGTAACCGTGTCCTCGTGTGATGATTTGCGCGCGCATCTGCCGCAGCAGTATCAACATGGGGTAATCACCGTGATGTGGTACCCGGTGTGTAATCCTGAGGTCAACCCGAATTCCACGATACGATAGGGTGTTAAGCCAGCGTCTCCTACACCGGTTTTCACACGGCGCACCTCGTAAATTGGGGCTCAATCCCGCGGGCAACATACTGTACCCGCTCAATCCTTTCCACCTCGACCCGGGTTATATGACAGTATACTCTAGCAGTACTCTAGCATTGGTCGCATTATGGAGACGAAGAGAGGAGTGACAATCTCTTCGAACTAAGTGGCGAAGGTGTGTTAGGGTGCCCAAGGCATGAGAAGGCGGTGCCCGTAAAGTGTACTCGTTTTTTCCATGCACTTTAGGTCGCAGCGTGATCATGTCGCAGGGCGTCGAGGCTTTCAGACCATTAAACGCAGAAAACTTGCTGAGGAGGCCTTTTACCTTGTGTAAAAACAGGATAGTATTCCCAATGTCGCATCCGTGTTTGGAGGCATGCGTGTGCGGTTAGATTTCAAGCTGACCTCTGTGAGGTAATGCACTAATCGTATCAGAGATGAACTACTGATAGTGGACTTTGAGATTCTGTATGTTGGCTGATAGGAAGCTCACGTGGTGAAGTTCTGTGTAAAGTGGTCATTAAGGAAGTCGTTGTTTTTGCGAAAGGCTGTTGTGCATCGCAGCTTCACGACTAAAAAGAAAGGTTTGCTGCAATAGTTGATAAACCTCAGTGATTTCGCTCTACCTGCATGGACTGGGGTGTGATTTTACACTCATTCAAGCGATATGCTCCGATGGGAGCTTGTTACCACGCTTGAGACAATTTTCGAATGATCCTTCCGCCACGAGTTTGCACTGAAACACCACTTTCAACACTTTGGGGCCACGTGTGTCTAACTGGGACGGTCGGGGGCATGAAAAACGTTAACTTTGGCTGCTCCAACGAAATTAGGGTTTCACAAAATTATGATAGCTTATAGGTAATGAACAGAGGTATTAAAGATGTGAAACGTTGTGTAACAACATATTTAGTCATGGTTAGCCGTTTATGGTCACATCCACTGGTTGCGTCTGCGAGCACCCAGAAACACGTCCAGAGAAGACAGCTGACCATCATATTGCGCGGACAGGGTAGTAGATCAACAGTACATCGTGGCATGGGTGCATGCGTAATTGCGGTGCACACCCTCACCAAGTACGGGACCTGTTAAGCACTAAGGTTTTGAGGTGGGAACTCATTAGAGCTGTATGTTCACCCTTCATGGGTGTATGAAGCGCATTCTTGCCGGCGCTTTCCGTGGAATATGCAATAACACTGTCGTCTTATTAGCCGCATTAAAGCCTTAGTGCGCAGGTTGGTACATAGCCAATCGCTATTTGCTGATGCCAGGACGCTTTGTACGCTGGGGTTGTCGCATCAGTGACTTCGCCTACGTGCACCGGTTTACATACGAGTTAGCCGTTTGACCATACCAAATGGTGACGCGCCCGCTCATTGCGCCACTCGTTTTTCACCTGTTTGCCCGCGCTCGCAATGTGTCCCTCGTATGCAAATGCTTGATCGGAACAGCACCCAGAGGAGTAGCATAAGAAGGCGGAGAGTCCGGGGGGGAAGGGGGAGGAGTCCGCCTCGCGGAGCATGTGACAGGGGGCGAAGGATGATAATCATCTTATGACCGAAGAAAAAATTGTTACTGCAAACGTTGATATCCGGATAAGAGAACACGATATTGACAACATGGATGCAGCGGGAAATGTTTGAAATACTGATGCAAAAGAGGCGCGCTAAAGTGGAAGTATCGGAAATGCAACCGCATATTTTTACGATCACAGTCAAATCAACCGATTACATGGTTGTCCACCAGTGGGCTGTTAAGACTGTTTATGAAATTCTTACTATGCTTGTCCGACTCGGATGTAAAGTCTTCCAGCATATCTATCATGAATTTACTAATTGTTTCTACCTGGAACGAATGCAAATATGAGGCTAAGCATCTAACAACGAATTAGTGATTTTCGGGATTTGCGAAACGATGAGCAAAGGTTGCGACACCCATGGTGCATTCTCATTCAAAAGAGGTCCTGTGTGGTTTCCTCTGCACACTACCTTTAACGGGATGGTCTAGTTTTTCGACTGGTGGACGCTAAATCCAAAAGCATGTGAACACGAATCTAGCAAATCGCGTACTCAGTCATTCCTCCGGCGAGTTGAAGGAATGGAGCAAATAGTGGTAGAAAATCAGTAGGGTGAAATTTCGCAAGAATACTTGATATCGTCAGAGTTCTCACCAATCAAAGCATGACACTATGTGTTCACCGAGAAGACATCCAAGATGACAAAGGAGGCCAAAAAATCGACGGAATGTTTCAGCATTTGTACATTTGTCAGCCAAGTGTGAGCCTGTTCTTCGCGAACATTTGGTGACAGCTCAGCTGGGAAGGAAAATCAGCACATTTGGCGCACCACGTTCAAAATGAATTAGTGTGCTTTTTGGTAAATCAGGTGAGAAAGTAAATCATAGATCAGGTCAATGAAAGCGATTATGTTTCCCAGACTTTCCATAGCACGCCCGATGTAACTCACAAAAATCAGTGGAATGAAAATGAATTGACGCTAGAGGAATCGTTTCTCAGGTTCGTTGAGACTAGTAGTAAAAGGGCAGAGGAAATTTCTGCACTGGTTTGGAGAGGATCGGAGAAAGATGGAATTCACATTGACGGCTGTCATGGCCAAGCCTTTGACAATGGGACTGTTATGGCGCGCTAACGAATAGGTGTCCAGAGACGTATCTGTGAAATCAGGATCAGAGCCTACATCTGTGTCACGCACAAACCATTCTGTGTTTATGTAGCTTCCGCGACGGCTCGTTTTGTTACATTGTTTGTACGATGCACCGGCTATTATCATTCCATGTTCATCTAAATATTACTTGAATGCCTTTGTTCAAGTCACTGGGATAACTATCAGATGACTGTAGAAGATAGATGGGGTAGTCGAAAAGGTGCTGTAAATATTGCAGTGAAGTAATACTCGGAACTCGTCACTTCACTGACACATTTCACAGAATACGGAGGAAATGCAATCACACGAGTAGATGCATCTTTAATTCTCATCTCGGTACAATCATTTCCGGTTATTTTGTATCTTAGCATTTAGGGATCTGCTCACCTAGAATTCAAGGATGCGCCGGAATGTCTAAAGAAATTGACTGAATCTGCAATGTTGTGGCAATCTTACAGCGTTTACAGTTGCCTACTGCAGAATAGAGGTCACATGGTACACATTGCGACGGATGAATCCAAAATACTGCGCTATTTTTGGCGTACGGATGAAGCGCCGAATCGGCCATAAGAAACGAATGGACGGTGAATAATTGTTCCGTATATTGATGCGATTTGATGCAGATTTGAAATGGGACTTGCTCTCTCTTATAGACATTGTGATTAATGAGATGTCATAGATTTCGGAAAATTTATGACCATGCGAATAAATATGCTTTTCCTACATCGTTTCATCTGCTTGATAATAGGTATGGTTGTCCTCCTCCTAAGTTCAACGAAGATATATATGTATATATATATATATATATATATATATATATATATATATATATATATATATATAATGATATAGGAAAACTGAATTCTTGTCTAGAGAAGAGGATTGCGATATTTTGTGAAAGCCTCCTTAAGACAAAACTAATGGACCTTCTGAGCCTCATACCGAAATAGCACTTGGGGAATCTGCTGCGCATTTTTCCTACCGGAACTTTAGCAAAACCAGCTATGAGAGCACATTCTTTAAACCTGTGCTCATAACGAACTGCCTTCAATCGTCATTGAAGCAGACAAGCCTCACGGAGTTGCAGTTCACAACATGGAGAGCGAACTTGAGAATGGAGAGCGTTATCAATGCGACTGCCTCAAGTAATGCGAGGAAAGTGTATCTGTAAATCTTGTTCACTAGTACTCTAACAACAAAGATTCCTGAATTTACGGTGGCACTGTACAAGTGGATGTT
>CALYDF020006086.1:0-13752 GCA_944474145.2 Dicrocoelium dendriticum
TAAATAAATAAATAAATAAAGCGTTTATTCTCGACAAGGCGAGACACACCTTTACAGGCATGATCATTTTGACAAAACAGTGCGTGAACAAGAAGTTGCAAAAATCCGATATGTTTGCCATAAAATTGATTGTTTGTGTAGGGGAATGTAAGTAGGTAATTGTGTGTGTGTGGGTGTGTTTATGTAGCTGTGTAACTTGCGCTTGTAATCGTGCTGCTCCATTCTTGAATGTTTGCTATCGTCTGCAAGGTGCGATTGGAAGCTTGGTGTCCGTGGGTTGGAAAGGATTATCCAGACATCCACGGGGCAGTGCCTTTATTTTGTGGCGAGCCACGACCGCCACGTCACAGTGTTGTTAAGCAGACATTTGTGGCTTTTTATAGGGAGAACGCTTGCCAGGCGAAAACCCACCACGTCCTGGAACACTGCCGCCGAACTATTAGCTGGAACGGGTAAAACCCGAAACACCCAGCTGAAACCATGAGGAGGTTGTTCGGCAAGCCAGCAACACCGGCAACACCGGTTCCATCCTCATCGGCAACAGGGTCCAGAAAGCATAACTCGCCCGTTAATTGCCGCTTGATGGAGGTGGGCCCCAGTAAGAGTGCACTAAGGTGCAAAGACTTCCGGAAGCTTCATACCAGGACATCCTCCTACCACAGGGTTCCCATTAAACGGAAACAGGATACTCAGGCAGTCCGTCCCGAGGATGTCTGCGGAGTGTGTCAGCCGGGGGATGATGTGGAAGTTAGCAGGGACGCGGTGCAATGGGTTACATGCGATGCGTGCTCCCAATGTACCATGTGCCTTGTGTGCTATGCTGATGACGAGGAATTCGTTTGCTTCGCTTGCTTGTCGTAGTGTCTGTGCAACTTACGGAAACGGCGTTGCATGACACGCGCTGCAGGTATGCCTAATTTTCACTCCCTTCAATTAACCTCTTTTTTGTTATGGCAGACAGCATTGCAGCTTCCGGTTGATGGGAATACGTGTGAATGAGAAGTTAACAACGTGCCGTGAGAACCGCCGCTTCGCTGCACCATTATGCGCCGGTAAGTTTCCCATTTCCCGTAACGAACCATGATTTAAGTCCGCATCATCGGGCTCTCATTTCCACAGCCAAACTTCCCGGCCAGGGAAGGTGTTTCAATGTACCTCCGACGCAACGGATTGTTGCATGATAGGTAGGGGCAGGTTGCGTTGCTTATCCACCTTGACCTCTCTTTCAGATCCAGGGCGAAGTTCCTCACAATTTACCGTGATACTGCACCACCGCACAGAGCCTCCTCTCAGGTGATGCCTCCTTCATGTAGTGTCTCCTTGCCACATAATCACAAGTGTGGTTTTCTATTTGAAACATAGATTCACTTTCAGAGCGACTGCGATATGCGGCACACATGGCCTTCCAACGAGGTTTCAGTGTACAAGTTTCCCTCCAACGACCCCATTTAACTGGATCAGCAATCGAGTAACGGTACGTTCCAGCAACCCCGCACCGTCAGTTACTCTACGCCAAAAAGGTAAGTCACAACTAAACACCCTAATTAATGCCGGGTCTCTCCATTTCAGGTATCTTGTGAAGTATCCACAAACCATTGCTCAGTGTTCTTGCATCCTGTGGAACGAGCCTTCAAGCAGCTCACCCGCGAGGTCGGGAATATTTGTGATTGGTTCAATTATCATATGTCACCGGAGCAGCAACTTTTCGTGCTGCATTTATAAAGCCATTTCATTTTCACCCTATGAAGGATAACGTCAACGGGTATCTTGGACGCAATGAGGCTTGCGGTACACGCCTGCCAGAGTACCATTCCCACTCACTAGGGTTGAGGCATCAAAGTCAATGAAACGGGTTGCAATGTCACAGGTTAGTAACCTCTTGTGCACGGCACACTCCCACTTGCCGCGTGCATTCTCCCCCATAGACTGTTCCGCTTTACCACTGCCATACACCGACAGACATAAGCTTTACTACATGGACTCATTTCAGGGTAAATATCTATGTATTGTACGTCACGTTTCCCGGTACATGTTTGAGTAACCTTAACATCAACCATCTCAATGTGAGTACTGTCGCAATAGCCAAGACGCCGTACACGTCAGCCGTAAGCCATTGCTACAACTATGGCGTTACCCAGCGTGCCCACCTGTCATCCACATGTACCCTTCCTAAGTGCCCCTTATTACTGCGTTCAAGGGTCTTAACAAGTGCACCCTAACGGCGTGCACATCGCGTGTTCCCTATGCATGCTCCTTTTATATGCCTTGCCATCCATTGCACGCTTACCTACGTGTTAGGGAACTTTTTATTTTGTACACCGATATATGGTTCTTGCCTGAAGGGAAGGGTTGCACCGGCGTGATGTCCCTGTCACCCTTCAACATTGCGTCCATGCCATACGCCTGGAGCGCTGCACCGCTCAGCGTGCGCATTCCATGCGTTTCAATCCGAGTGCTACAACGTGCTCCTGTTCCCCTTTGAAGCACTGTAGGCCGGCTCCATGGATGAAACCTGCACCCCTCTACATGCACCTAGGGCTGATTACTTTGGGTTTGCGCTGCAAACCCCGTGGTGTCGTTGTAGCTGCTGATGGTGATGTTTTAAAGTTAAACTGCAAGTAAATGTGATTTGGTAAATCTGATTAAGTGCAAAAGGGTTAACCGCGATGACAAAGGCATCACTATGTGCATGGTTGATAAAAATAAAATAAGATTTTCTTAATTGATAAGGAATTACGAATAGCAGACATTTTCTATTACCGTAATGCTATTTTTATAAATGGGTAATTGGAGGTGAACATGCACTGATTAGAAGTTATTATTAGTGTTAGAGGACGAGAATATTTACTTGTGCAAAAGCTGTGCTGGTGGGCCGATTCTGGTGCGAAGTGCTAAGCAAACAGGAATAATTTAGGAGGTCTTCATATACCCAGATAAATATGTTAACTGAATATAAGAAGCATAAGCTGTTGCCGGATGCTGCACTATATATATATATATGTTTACTGACCGCGTGCTTGCATACTAAGTCTCTTTATTTCAGGTGGTGGGCCTTTAATTTTGCCCTAATGCTTTTCTTTCCCATATAAATGCCTAGTTATACTCTCTTCTATACACTTGCACACGTCGCTTACGCCACTTGTAGTTATTTCGATAACATTTTCGTGTTTGTTGCATTTCCGTAAAATAAACCTCCTGACCTCGTGAATTTACCTCGTATTCTTTTGTAAACGTATTCTTTTGGAAACAACTTATTTCATATGCTCACTAAGTTAAGCTTTATGTTACCGTTTGCTTGCGTGCTGTCTGTTTATTTCAGGTGGTGGGCTTTTAATTTTGTTTCAATGCTTTGCTTTCTCGTATAAATGTCTACCAGTACTTTTTTCTATAAACCTGCACACGTCACTTAAGCCAAATGTAGTCATTTTCGAAAACATTTTGTGTTCGTGGCATTTCCGTAAAGTTTGCCTTCTGACCTCGTGAACATATCTCGCATTCTTCTGTAAACAACTTACTTCAGATTCTCATTACTTTAAGATATATGTCACCCTTTCCTAGTGAGCCATGAGCGAGGCCACTCGGGACAATTACAGAAGTGACGCCGGGTCCTGTAGAGAAGGTAGACAGCACCGGCGCAGCGTTCTTAGGCAAGCTGCATCCGATTTACTAACCGCATGCTTGCATGCTAAGTCTCTTTATTTCAGGTGGTGGGTTTTCAATTTTGCCTAAATGCTTTTCTTTCTCATATAAATGTCTACCTGTACTCTATTCCATTAACTTGCACACTTCGCTTAAGACAATTGTATTTGATCTCCATAGTATTTTTGTGTTCGAGGTATTCCGTAAATTATACTTCCTGACCTGGCGAACTTATCTAGGATCCGTTTGTAAACAACTTATTACATATGCTCACTAACTTAAGGTTTATGTCACCGTTCCCTTATGCATTAATCGAGTTATTTTCTTTGTCTCTCTCTCTCTCTCTCAAAGGATTGGCTGTTGTTTGGTATCCCCGGTGTGGCTGCGCTTGATGTGCAGGTTGACAAGGTGCCTACCTGTCTATTACCCACTAACTCGTCCATACTGGCTCTAGGAGACAGTTGGTCGTTGCTGGCGAGAACGGTGTGTACAGTCCTTGTGGCCGTGTTAGGCTCGAAGAGCGGTTCCGTGCACTCAGTATGGAGCGGACTACGGTCCAGCCACCGCCTGGTGTGCACTTGATTCACCAACTAGAGCGTGCTTGTATTTGCCTGTGAAGGAGTGTGGGCCGGCTCCGTTGATGAAACGTGGCACCCATCCGCATGTTTCCCGGCCTTATTCCTTCGAATTTACACTGGATATGGGGTGTGGGGTTGGAGCTGTGGGTGGTGCAGCGCAAGTCACCCATGGTCCCTCTGTAGGCGCAGGCGTCCTGTGTCTGGCCACAGTGACAGGCAAATCCGAAACCGGATGCTGCCAACCATGTATGTATGTGTGCCCCATGCTGAGGCTGATGTTGCATTCTTGATGCTTGTTCACCGCAGTTAAGCTAAACCAACTTACACTTAAACTAGGTATTTTTAAGCTAAATTTAGTTCCACTTTAGCTTTTTATGGTATACATGTGCCTTTCGCTATTGGCAAATAGTAGACAGGCATAATGAAAACCAGATCCTCTTGTTTAACTGCTTTTGCTCGTAAAACACTTGCATTTCCAGATTTCATTTCACTGGCACGAAAGCCAACCAACGACAGAGAGGCCCCTGTCACACTGGCTGGCTGGAGCACCAGAAACTTTCCATCACCACTTTTCTTATCTTGGCCGTCCGTGTGTCATTTATCTTTTAGCTGGCTGCAAAGCCCACCATGCGTTATGCGTAATGGCGGGTGAACGACCAGCTCCCACTGGTTTTTGTTACTATTCTACTCCTGATTTACATTATCGCTCTTTGCTTAGGGTGCTAGAACAGCTCTTGCCAGGAAAATCACAAAAGAAATAGTCGGTGTGACATTAGAGTACCAGTTAACATTGCCATCTGGATGAACACCGCCGGCACTATCTTCGGAACTTAAAAATGGCGAGAAATAAACCGAAATTCATCAAAGAGCTGTACAATAGTGTGCATCTTCACATGAGGCATAACAATACCTCAACTATGAGTAAGCTCAACCACCAGAAGTAGAGTTGTTAAAGCCCGACCAATGTAGACCAAAACGGTTTTTACGCCCAAATGATATTTGCTAAATTTTACTAACTTTTCCCATGCTTATTTCTTTATTATTGGTGACAGGCTCCTGTAGCTCACTGATGTTAGAGACAGAGCCTCATGGATATAGAAAATCGGCTCTTAGGGATAAATCTTTTGATGATTAGCTAAGTAATGTGTGTATTTTGCAGGCCGAAATCTGTCAACAAATCAGAAAGATCCCCAGGGTTACTCAGGTAGACCTGGCTCATGCGGCCTTGTTGTAAGCTTTAGAAATGCTTAGCGGCTTAAAAAATGCTAAACTCTATTTTACTGGTTGTTTATGTGGCTCAGTATCCCCTGAAAATGGTATGCTGTGGCCTTCTAACCGTAAGTTAATTACAAGCTACCCTGAATTCCCATGTAGATATAATATTCCTTGCTGGATTTCTAGCGTTTTCAAGCAAGATCATCCCTTATCTGCATATATTTGTCATGTATGCCTGCAAAGTTTACTTTTCGGCCACCTGCGCAGTTCGTAGTTGTCGCAGGGTATTACTGTCTAATTAGAGCATTACTGGATAGCTATGCCTATCTAGAACATACGCCGCTTTCCTACTTTTTATATTTTCTTTTCTTTTTCTGCTATCTGCCTGCAAAGCAGAAAGCCATTTTTAGCGAAAAATAAAAATGGCCTTATTCGTAGACCAGCATTTAATTGCAAATAACTCGCAAACTACTGCACGTATTGTGTTGCTTTTACATTCAACGTATTCAGGCGCTAAAGCTGGTCCAAACCAGTGTAATTTGGTGCTACTATAAGCGGTATTCTAACTGTAGAAAGGCTTTTGCTTTTATCTGAGAATAACTCAGGTTGAAATTTCGCGCCGGGAAGCAATATCAGCGTAAGAAAAGTAGGGCTATATTTTTTTTGTTAATTGGTATTTTTTTACTGAAGCACGCAGATTTATTTTCTCTCTTAACAAATTGTTTCTATTTTTGTCTGCATTTTTATCGGAATTGTTTTAACTTTTCGTATGCCTTATAATCCCTTCACTCATTTCTTCCATGTGCGCAACAACAATTGGGGCAACTGAGTGGCCAATTATTGTGCGATCAATTTAAACTAAACTTGTGGCAAATTGGATTCTGTTCCAAGGAGAAAAGGCACATCTACACCTCCGCAAAGTTTTCACAATCATAGAATAAGGAGCTCAATGTCGCCCGAAGGAACCAGAAAAATGTCAAGGTGGGTGCCTGCGACCCAGTAGCTGTATACTAAACAGTGCCAATGCATTTGCAATTGCTAACGATGAACATATACTTATATTTTGCCTACTTCCATGCAAGAGCATCGGATTAATGTAAGCATTGATCTGATCCCTTTAGGGTGCAGCCTTTAGCAGGTCTAGAAATATACCTATTTATTTATTTAGTTGGTTTGTTCTGCCTACCTAATTACTCTTCTATTAATTGGCCACGTGGCTTATATTAATTGCGCTTATCTTCTGTAACTTTGTTTCGGTTTGTAGCATTTTTAACTAACTTGTGGACAATTTTTCCTTATCGCGGATTCGTGGCTAACCAACTTACTTCATATGCCTATTTAGCTTAGCGTTATGCCACCGTAGCTGTATGCATTATTGGATTTGTTTTATTTCATGTCGTTCCAGGTGATTGGATGTTGCTTGATATCCCCGGTGTGGCTGCGCTTGATGTGCATGTTGACAGGGTGCCTACCTGTCTATTACCCACTACCTCGTTCATACTGGCTCTAACAGACAGTCGGACGTTGCTGGAGGGTACGGGGTGCACGGTCCTTGTCGCCGTGTTAGGCTCGAAGAGTAGTTCCATGCACTCAGTGTGAAGCGGACTACGGTCCAGCCACCGCCTCGTGTGCGCTTGATTTCCTAAATACAGCGTGCTTGTATTTGCTTGTGAAGAAGTGTGGGCCGGCTCCGTTGATGAAAAGTGGATCCCATCCACCTGCCTCCCGGTCTTATTCCTTCGGGTGGGTTTACACTGGATATGTGGTGTGTGGTTGGAGCTGTGGGTGGTGCAGCGCAAGCTATCCATGGTCCCTCTGTAGGCGCAGGCGTCCTGTGGCTTGCCACAGTGACAGACAAATCCGAAACCGGATTCCGCCAACCATATATATATATATATATATATATATATATATATATATATATATATATATATATATATATATATATATATATATATATATATATATATATATATATATACATTGGAACGTTGAACCTTAGAACTTTGGAATGTAGAGAGCAGAAGGAAAATCCTTCGTCAGCTCCATCGCCTCCCGTTCTACACAGGGATCAAGGTGGACATTGCAAGTCGGTTCCAATGGAATCGCTGCATTGACACAAGAAGCAACAAGATCCGAGTTTACTCAACAGGTAAGAATCCAATTGATGTTTGAAACATGCCTCCAACTGCGCATCAATGACACACACAGGTAGGTTATTCCATTCGTTCACTACTCTGGTAGACAGAGTGACATCACAACGGACCCGAAGTCTCCTTTGTTTAAACAATTTCCAATGGTGACCCCGAGTCGAACTGAAAGAAATGAGTGGCAATAAATTCTGCAGTTCAACTCCAAGTTCCCTTCTAACCATACACCGTGTGAAAATCAAACCCCCACGACCTCGACGGTAGGCTAGGGAGAACAAGTTCACGAACTGGAGACGATGCGAGTAAGGCAGGTTTCGTAATTCCAGAAGGGCTTTAGATCCTCTCCGCTGAACTTTTTCAATCAAGTTGCATTCAAATTTGGAAAGAGGATAAACCGCGGGCAGTCCATACTCAAGAATCGGACGTACATGAGAAGTGAACAGGAGCCTGAATATCTCCGGAGTCAAGTGACAGAAGGATTGTCGTATGGCGAAAAACAACCTGTTGGCAGACGCGACTTTCCTCAAGGTATCTTCGGCTGATTTTAGGTCTGGGTTCACAATGACGCCGAGGTCCCTATCACGATTAAATTTCGGCAGCAAAACCCACCGATATGATAAATTCCAAATGGTTCGGAGGCACCGATCGGAAGAACGGAACATTTATCGTGATTTATGGGTAATTGACACCTGATCGACCAATCCTGCAGCGAATCGAGCCTTAATTGTAGTACATCCGCTTCATCTAGACAGGAGACTTCCATCCAAATCTTTAAATCATCTGCGTACATCAAACAATCTGCCCGTAATACAGATGCCTGATCATTAATGAAGACTTTAAAATGTTCAGAGCCAAGAACAGAGCCTTGCGGAACACCGCTGGTCATATTTACAGGGAAGGCAAAGGCCTCATTTACTTGCACACGGAAAGCGCGGTCATGCAGGAAATCAGTGAGCCAAGAGAGAATTTTTCCTGAAACACCAATACAGCGAAGTTTGTTAAGCAAAATTTCGTGTGAAACCTTATCAAAAGCTTTACTAAAATCCACAAATACGGCATCTAGCAGCTTAACAGCATCCATGGACTTAGCCCACTTTGCTCGAGCTACCAGAAGATTGGTGACACATGTACGCGAAGGACAAAACCCATGCTGCGCAGCTGAAATGATCTTGAGGTTCTGGAAGTGCAGGTTGAGAGCTCGCTTAAGAATCCTCTCCATAACCTTACAGACGACAGATGTTAGACAAGTGGGCCGATAATTCCTAGGATCTTGTCGTTTACCTCCTTTGTGTATGGGCTTGACTATGCCCGTTTTCCAGGCAAGCGGAAGACCCGCGGCCTCAAGTGAGCTCCGAAATACGTGGCAGATAGGAACAGCGATATATTCGGCCACAATCTTGAGGAAAAGAAGATGCACTCCATCAGGTCCCGGGGAAGAGTTGGGATCCAACTCGCACAAAAGTTTGTATACCACAGTAACATTTATGTCCATATCGCTGAGAGCGGAGAGCAAAGGATGAATAGCAATCAACTGTCGGCACCCCGTTGTATAGACCGATGAATAATGGCGAGCTAAAAGATTAGCTTTATCAGCATCGTTGTGGAGCACGGTAGTAAGATCGTGGGAATGCAAAGACAATATTCCACTTCCGGCTCTGGTGCTCCTTTTCAAGTAGGAGAAAAGCAGCTTCGGTATCGACTTGGAATGTTCAGGCAGATGACCTTCGTATTGCTGCCGTTTCGTACGATCTTTCGATGTACATACGTTCCGGATCAATTTATAATTGCTGTAATCCGTTTCCAATCTCGAAAGCCTATAGCGATTCCAAAGTTTGTGTCTTTGTTGCATGAGCTATCGTAGCTCTCGGTCAATCCAGGGGGACCTCTAGTAAATGGTTTTCGTTTGGATATGGGGACAACATCATCAATAAGGGACAACATTTTCGAGTAAACAAGGCTCCAAACATTATCGACGTCCAAGTGCTGAGGGAGACTCCACTCCTGCTCGCTAGCGGCCTTCTTCAAGCGGTTTGGATCAGCACGCCAGCAATTCCGCCGATAGACACAGTGGTTGTGAATACTGAACCATGTGGTCCATTGAAAGGAAAGTAGGCAGTGGTCACTCCTCCCGATTCAAATCTGAAACATCCGATGGTGCAGGCGGAAGCACAAGAGCGAGTAGGTGCGGCGTCTGACCAGGGATAATGCGAGTAGGTGCCGCGACATATTGAATTAAATTGCTTTCAAGAACGGCTTCCAGAAACGTAGAATGGAAGGAGGCAGGTACAGCATCACAGTGAAGAAGCTCCAAATCAACATTAGGGGCATTAAAGTCCCCCACTAATAAACAATCCTCGTCTCCACCGTGCTTCTTTAGAGAGGCCAGTAAACGATCGCCAGAACTCAGGAGAGCTCTGTAGAAGACACCGAGAAGGAGAGATCTACATCCATAGTGAATACGACACCAAAGCACTTCGGAGCAGTCATCACTTCCCAAGACATCAACTACATGGACCTTCAGGTTTTTCTTCCAGTAGAGTATGACGTCGCCCCCGATCTCAAACCGATGCGATCAGCTCAGGAGAGACGGTAACCAGGAATAGGTACTTCGGGATCTGGGATTTCTGGGGACAACCATGTCTCCGTAAACGCCATAAGGTCCGGGAGAAGTACTGACGCAAGATGCACAACTTCATCTAGTTTATTACGCAGGCTGCGCACGTTCGCAAAAAGTACGTGCAATCCAGTTGTTGATATTAATGTCCGGGAAGGACAAGAACTGGCTTCCAGCGCGTTCTCTGCACTTTCCGAACCACGCGAAAATCCTCAATACGCAAATCGGTTTCACCGTTCGCCCGGCGAGTTCTCAATTCGTTGACTGCGGTTTTCATTTTAACGCGGTCCTCCGGGGATAGATCCCGTAACACGTGAAAGGGCTCCCCCTTGAGGCGCGAAGTTCGTCGAAGGATCCAACGGCATTCCTCTTCACTTTGGCATATAATCTTAAGAGGACGCACCTTGGAAGAATCTTCGTGTTTTCTGCCAAGTCGAAAAGCAGAGACGATATTAATCCCCGGTTCCCCCTCATCGAACAGTAGGAAGATCATACGTTTTAGAAATAATTGGACATCCAAAATTCTCTCTGCTGCTGTTGTCTTATCCGACTCCGGGGAGTTAATTATGATGAGACAACGTTCCCGGTTAGGGACTTTGGCGATCTCGAAGAACCGTGGATTGGAAGGCGGCTAGTCCTGGAGCAGTTTCTCCAAATGGTCGATTCTATGAAGAACCGATTTCAGCCCGCGTTTTGGAGGTGACGCGTTGTCTTCGACAGCCTTGGCTATAGGCTTATATTTATGCACCACGGGAATCCGGCTTGAGGGAGCAGCCACCGTGTTCTCCTTGAGGACGGTGGCAAACGTCTTAAGCAGGGGCTTACTAGGCTGAGGGCGGGGCAGAAATTTGTTTAAGAACTGGCGTGACAAAATCAGGGCCCAAAGAAGGGAAAGCAGAAGGCGAATTTTAAATAAATAAATAAATAAATAAATTTTTTATTCTCGACAAGGCGAGGCACGCCTTTACAGGCATGATCATTATGACAACAATGCGTGGTCTCGAATGTGTAAGAATACATTATGTTTGCCGTACCAGTGTATGTTTATGTAGGGGGTATGTAACTATGTAACTGTGTGTGTGTGTGGGTGTGTCACTGTGAGGTTCCTGTTTGTAACTGTGCTGCTCCAACTTTGACTCTCAAATCGTCGGCAATGCTCGAGTAGAAGATGGATGTCCGTGCGTTGGAAAGGATTATTCGGATACCCACGAGGCAGTGACTTTATTTTGTGGCGAGTCACGACCGCCACGTCCCAGTGTTGTTAAGCAGACATTTGTGGCTTTTTATAGGGAGAACGCGTGCCAGGCGAAAACCCACCACGTCCTGGAACACTGCCGCCGAACTATTTGCTGGAACGGGTCAAACCCGAACCACCCAGCTGGCACCACGAGGAGGTTGTTCGGCTAGCCAGTCGGTTGGGGATGGGGGTGAGCACTAGCAGAGCGGGGAGTAAAAGCAGGTAAACCAGACTGAGCCCGCAAGGTGTTGACTAATGTAAGACTAGCGTTACAGAAGATACCAACAGAGGATGCTATATACATCAGAAGACACATAAAAATTTGGTGAGATACCACTACAATTGATATGCAACCAGCCGTCGCAGAAAGAATATTGAACGGCTTTTGAGCGGGTAGTGACACCTTTACCACAATCCAGACACTTGGACACCATGCTGATCGATAGGCCAGCAGAATATTCCGAGTATTTTGCGCACCCCAAAGCCCGTACCTGTAAAAAATTAGCACGCGGATAAACAACTTTCTGCTTTCCATTAACCCTCGATCGCTTGCTATGCACGCCATAAACTAAATATAGTTTTACCGGCATCCTTCGGGAAGCACCTACCCAGTTTCCCTTTTGTAAGCATCCACAGTAACAACCGTTTGACGAACAAACGATGTCGCCGTTTCAATCTGCAAACATTTTAGATCTTCAGGGCTCACTGAAACGTCCCGATATGGACCCTTGAAGATACGTTGAAAGGCGCTAGTATCATCCACTATGGCCGCTGCCGCTAGAAGTGGGAAAATGATTAATCACCGTAATGCATTTAAACCGCTCCATATAATGCTTTATAAGTAACCTCCTAGCATATTACCAACAACTTTCACATCATAATACACATACTCATGCATCGAAAGGCCCTAAATTTTTCATTATCAACTAAGCACTTGTGTACCACAATCACGCTGTCAAAATCTCATTGATCACTCTTGGCGGCTGCGACGTAGTATCAGCACCGTTACCCCGCAAAACCTAGTGCGCAATAAATAGTTTATGGTCATTTTCTGGCATTATTTCCGGCTATCTTTCTGCCTTTGAAGTTTTATTCAGTTCTGTGCAAATGTGATATTGCAATTGTCTGAATGTGTCTGGCGTTCTTTTGACAGTTTTGATGAGCTTAATAGTTTGTTTTCAGACTTTATGCTTCTTCGTTTCGTCAATTTCGTAAGCTACAGCAGCAGAAAGTGTAACGTGTCACGGGTGAAGTACTACAGGGTCATTTATCGATGTGTCCACTGCGCACATCGAAAGTCAAAAAGTACAGAAGTGGGACGTGTTTAGTAGGATGTTGCTTCTATTATTCTAAATCTTTCAGCTCACGTGACATTAACTGCCAATCCCGAGTGAATCTTATTAGAACGGGACGCAAGCTGAAATTCACAGCCTTCGATCGGTCTCACAATTACCCAGTTACTCGCCTTCTTTTTGAGCGACACCCCATCAATCGCCGTCTGACGGACGATGAGTTCAGTCAGTCCCTGTAGCTTTTCCGCTAAAACACCCCAACAAGCGACGTCAAGCAGTTCATCGAGGTTCGATTCGGAAAGCATATTACCAGCGACGATGTCCGCAATGTTCGTCGTAAACTGCGACCTGGCGTTGATTGTAAGCTTATTTTGATAGTTTTTACTACCTGCAGTAAAATTGCCTCAGGTTAGCAAGTCTATGAAAGAAGACGGAGTTGCGCGAATTATTTCTGAGGAGGGCTTGTGCACACACGTATTAATCACTCGGCGGCAACAAACAGAACTGTTCCGCCGATTCTCGCATGTCGTTTGTGTAGATGTTACTCATAGTACTAACCGTTTGAAGTAAGAGTTGATTGCGACCTTACTCGTTGCTTGCAGCTTCAAAGTATACCAGTTTTTAATAACTGAAGGCATGGGGTATGGCCGGCCAATATGTTATACGTTTCTGCTTCGGGAAGATTACGCAGCATTGCTTACTTTGTTCGAAGCGTTTCGGGATATCATGGGTCATGATATTCCCGTCAGCATAATAATGATGGACAAAATGGCTGCTCAAATACGTGCAGCGCGCGCGGTTTTTCAATGCGACATTTCGTTGTGCAACTTCCACATTCCCCTGGCCATCAGCAAGAATGTAAATTCTAAATCTTCGTTACATTCTGTAGACAAACATTAATTGGTCGCGTTATCTGTTTCAACGCATGGCAACTTCTGACACGGAGACTGAGTATAATCTCTTTCTATATGTAATATTCTTGTTTTAGATTTCAACAAGCTTTAAAGCTCCTTCAAAGAACAGACCC
>CALYDF020006087.1:0-13856 GCA_944474145.2 Dicrocoelium dendriticum
TACCATATTGCCAACCGTGAGTAATATATTTCATAACTTACTGAGTGGTTGCTTTTCAAAATATTAAAGTACACGGCGTCATTAATGCAATTTCTCCTACTGATTACTTCCGCGGTGATCCAGTCGATGAACTCTGGTATGTGGGGTTGGACTCAAAGATTCGTTCTCCTTTTATTCGAATTTCCTTAGATGCTAGTCTATAGAGAACACACGGAAAGCCATCGATAGACAGAGTTTTGATCTTGAGTCGGGTCAGCTCTCCTTGACTAATAAGTAAGTTAGCAGGCACATTTGACAACTGGTCACATTGAACAACTGGCTATTATTCTTCCCCAGTTGAACAATTAAAACTCGGTAATTTGGATGGCGTTCCAACCTTCCGGATCTTGGCAAAAGCTATTTAACTTCCAACTGGCATAATCGAAAACAGTTAGTTGGAACTTGAGGGCACGCGGGTGCATGTGGAGGTCGAACTCGAGTGCAGCAACAGCAAGTGGATAAAATCAGATCCATAAGTACAGTTGTATCGGTCCTAAGTTACCAGTATGCACTCTACTATGAACCATGGACAGCGTACTAACACCGGAATTGATTGTAAGCAATTTGAGAGGGAAATTGTTGCGGCATTTCCTGGCTACACTAGGTACAGTTGCTGAGATGACGCAAAGTGAGTAGCAATGTAACCGGCTTACCTAAAATAAATTATGGGATGACCTAGGTCGTTGCCTAAACTTTACATTCTGAAGTGAGTACACAAGTGAGAAAATGCATCGTCTGATTTCCTTTTTCAATGTAAGTAACTGATCTTAGCATCCGATGGAATAAGACAACATACGGGAGACCATCAGGGCCAGTACAGCCTTGAGCAGTCAAACAACCCGACCAAACTTCAACTGCCAACGACTCCGCAAAAAAGCGGCTAGTGGCCGACCCCTCAACGGTCGGCACAATCTCCAATCATAGTCCAGCGTCCAAGGATTCACTTTTGCTTACTGAGAATATGACTTGCTTCTATAGTAACGCACAATGCTTTATTAGTGAGTTGGTCGAACTCCTTCACCGACAGGCACCGGAGTCTCGAGGTACCATATTGCTTACCGGAACTTGGCTGAGCTGTGAAATAGCCGACACCGAAATCGCCGTACTCGGTATGTCACTTCTTCGGAACGACAGAACGGGTAGGAGAGGGGAGTGATCATTTAGTATAAAACAAACCTTCATTATGAGCTCATAGATGATCAATATCAGAAATCATTTCAGGGTAAAGAATTCTTTTCGGTAAATCTCATCAGACCCAAACTTTTACATAACAGTGATTGTGGATATAGCGTCAACTGGGGCTGGGATTGACTTCTTGACTGTTTGAATGACCAAAATCGATAACTTGAGACAGAGATAGAGA
The DNA here is from genome assembly GCA_944474145.2 of Dicrocoelium dendriticum. Lineage (NCBI taxonomy): Eukaryota > Metazoa > Platyhelminthes > Trematoda > Plagiorchiida > Dicrocoeliidae > Dicrocoelium > Dicrocoelium dendriticum. The sequence continues at coordinate 1,403 of CALYDF020006087.1, forward strand.
TGGTAGACCAAGTAAACTAAATAAACATATGTACACAATTCTCATTAGTACAAGGTAATTAAGTAGGTAAGATGACGTCCAAATAACTAAGTAACGGTGTCCGTTGGCCAAGGTAGTAATATCGGCCGTATAAATCGTTTTTGGACACATAATTCCGGCTTTAGATGGTGAATGTACATAGCCTCGGCGATTGCTAAGAGCTGTTTGCGGAATCCTTGGGAGAAGTGTTCAGGTAATGAGTAAATGACTTTGAAGTCATTCTCCGAAGCTGTATGGCCACATTCAAGGAGGTGCGACATGATAGAGCTGTCTGAAGACCTCATTTCGCCTCTGTAAAACCATGCCGGGATGTGTTCACGAACCCTCTGAGATAGGCGTCTCGTCGTGCGACCCACATATCGTGCACCACAGGAGCAGGAGTACTGATAAATGATCATTGAACGGGTCAATGGCGGTAGTCTATCCTTCAAGGGTTTTGTAAGCAACGGCTTATTGTGAAAAACGATTCTCAGGCGGGCCGCGAAATAAGTTTTCTCGACAGCATCTTTCAGGCGTCTGGATAACATATCAGCTGCAGAATCGCCCTTAAAGGGTACATGTATGAAAAGCTCTTTCTTAGGAGCAATGCTCCTAGGTGGCTTTCGATTACGTTCCTTCAAATGTTTCATGATAAATTTATCCGGATAACCATTTTCCCTGAGGGCGTCGCTGATTCTCTATAGTTCTTCGTTGACGGTATCCGGTGTACAAATACTGCGCGCCCTGAAGGCGAGAGATCTGATTAAACTCCGCTTGTGCTGTAGTGGTACTGCGCTGTGGAAGTTAGTGTACTGCCCAGTCCATGTGTGCTTTCTGTGTACCTTTCTGCTGCATGATCCGTCTGAGTTACGGATAACTTGTACATCCAAGAAAGGTAACCGGTTTCCGAGTTCGTGTTCACAAGTGAAATGAAGATTCTTGTGTGCGTCATTGAAAGCTTTCAGCAACTGTTCCGCATGCTTTTCGGATTGGCAAAGTACGAAGGTGTCATCCACATACCGTACGTACATTTCAGTTTCACGGATGTGCGTTGCAAGTGGGCCATGTTCCAGTTTCGCCATGAATATATCAGCCAGCAGCGGCCCCAAAGGAGATCCCATTGCCACTCCGTCAATCTGACGGTACATTTCACCATTGAAAGTGAACTGAACATTTAACGTGCAGCGAAGTAACACCTCCTTTAGCAAAGTCTCCGGAAAAGTTGTGTATATGGGCAGTTGCCGAGCAAGCTCGCATACGTAATCCACGGTTTCGAGCAATGGAATGTTTGCGAACAACGACTGGGCATCGAATGATATCATCCTTCTGTTAACAAGGTTGCTTTCAGATATTCTCTCAATGAATTCGAACGTGTCTCTCACGCAGTAAGTACAAACCAAATTCCGTAACGGCTGCAGCTTCGCCACCATCCACTGGGCCAACAAATGCTGAGGAGAACCCACCATGTCCAAGATTGGGCGCATTGGGGCGCCTTCCTTGTGAACTTTAGGTAGGCCATATAATCTCGGTAGGTGTCCACCTGAAGGCTTCAGCTTTTCGAATTCCTTCTTCGTGATGAGTTTGGCTTGCATCATTCGCCTGAGGCAGCCGGTTAGCTGTTTCTCTACATCTCCTGTGTTGTCTTTTCCTGTTATGAGCCTCTGAAACTTACTCTCATCACTGAGGATGTGTTGCATTTTATGGATATATATATATATATATTTATATCCACAATCACTGTTATGTAAAAGTTTGGGTCTGATGAGATTTACCGAAAAGAATTCTTTACCCTGAAATGAGTTATGATATTGATTCATATTAATGAAATGGGAATCTTTGCTTTGCTGAAGATCAGCATTGCCCGTGATTCATTGAAACTCATAGATGATCCTCAAATATGTGTCACTTGTCTGCTTTTGTGCAAACAGTGCTTGAAGGAAACGATACATGCACCGTGTCCGTAGTTTACCGACTAACCAAATCCACTCCGGAGGTGGACCACAGACTAATATCTGCATTTCGAATTGTGATAAATCAAAAATACACCCATACCCTTAGCACGGGTGATTACAACGTTCATGATTAGGCAACTCCGGCAACCGAGGCTGAATAATTCAAGGCCTATTTACAAGAGCTAATCTATAGCATACCCCTATACAACCACGTCTCCGATCCTACCAAGTTCAGAATAACGAATAAGCCAACAATGTTAGATATAGTGCTCACCAGCGCGGAGCTCGTGGTTGCTGGGTTTAATGTATGCAGTCCTCTGGGTCGAAGAGATCGACTGACATTACTGTTCGCTTACATTTTGTTACGCCGAATACCCTCATGCAGAGCCGAAAAGATGCAATCTGTTATATTGTAGCAGATTTAGTCCGCATTCGTTGACAACGCTAGTTGAACATTCATGTAGGATTGTACCCCAAAGATAGCCTGGGGAAAGTGCTTAAAAACCTTCACGTCACTAGTCAGCAAAGTATCAGAGCCAAAGTCTTTCCACGGACCTATCTAACCAAAATTCTTCCTGAAAAGCCTAACACGAGAACTTTGGTCTTGAAGAATCGGACTTGACACCTTTACAAAATCAATCGCAGCGCAGAAGATTGGACAGCGTATGTAGCTCAGCACAATTGTTCTGTACAGTTGGTTCGTGATGGCAGGTTATCACACCAACAGAAGCTAGCGAAACGATGCTGTTCGAACCACAAGCTTCTTTACACACACGTGAATGGACTTCGAAAGGGGCATCACGGGATCAACGACTAACTGCCACTGGTGGGCAAACACACACACAGCAAAAGAGGTGGCCAACGCCTTATGGGCCCACTACTGGCCTAATTTTTATGGGGTACAAGCCAAAAATATACTTGCTTCTGTCTCCACACCGTCAGTGTTATCCTGCATCACATTCAAAACAGAAATGGTGCTGAAAAAGCTACCAGCCCTACGTACACATAGCTCTCCTGGAGTGGATAACATTCATCCCAAAGCACTACAAGTAGCAGCCGTACACCTAGCCTGACTACTTACCGGATTCTTTCAACGCTGTCTAGACGAAAACATAGTTCCCTCAACCCGGAAAAGGGGTATTATAACCCCCATTCACTGTGGAGAAATGGGTCTGGTCCTGCTAATTACCGTCCGGTAAAGCTTTGCCATGTGATCGCCAAATTGATAGAAGCGATCATCGCGAAACTACTGATGGGCTATCTGCTAAGATCCGGCAGTATAACGCCGCAGCAGCATGGGTTTGGTAAACTTCGATTATATACCTCGAATCTGTTGACAGCAGATGATAATTGAATCGAGACAGTTGACGCGGGGACAGGAATCGATGTTATTCACATGGACTATTAAAAAACCTCCGATCGTTTGGATCCTCGAATCTTCCTGCACAAAATGCTACTCTACGGTTTCGGCGATCCAGTATTAGGATAAGTTAGCAACTTTCTCAGCGAACGATAATTAGAGGTTAGAGTCCGAACAGCTCTGTCCGACCCGATTATAATGGAGTGCGACTTACCGCATGGTTCGGTACTTGGACCTCGATTGTTCTTATTTTTCAGCAACCATCTAGCGAGATGTATTACCTCAACATTTTTACTTTTCGCAGCTGAGGTTAAAATTTGGCAAGCGAACCAGGGAATGGACGACCACGAGATCCTCCAGCGCAAGGTCGATGGGGCCTATCATTGGTCGGTGAGGAATGCACTGCCATTCAATGTGGACAAGTGCCCCCTTGTCCACATCCGCCATCGATATGCCTCTCGCTACAAGTTTGGGGCGTACGATCGGCAGACAAGCCCTCAGGAACGTGACCTCGATGTGATGGTACACGAGGATCTCGTTTGTTCCAGCCAAACAGATTGCACTTCAAAAACGGTTCACCAGAATTTTGGTGTCTTGCGGGACTTTGGACGCGTCCACCTTTTCTCTGATGACCAATTCCTACGCGCGTCCGCACGTCGAATACTCACTCCAGGCGTGGCAAACTTGGCTAAAGCATGACTTTGCAGCACTCGAAACTCCCCAACATCGAACAACAAAAGTTGCCAAAGGATTGCGCAATCTTTCGTACCAGTAACGGCTGGAGACAGTCGGAGTGTTCAGTGGACACTAGATGCGGCTACGTGGAGACCATATATTTGTCTACCAGATACTGAGCGACCCCACTCACGTATGCCGCCACCTACTGAAGTTCAGCCCGAATGCCAACCTCAACGGCAATAGCCTGAAACTGAGTCAACAACACAGTCGCGTCTGTTATCGACGGAATTACCTCTCCTTTCGGGTCTACCAACCCTGAAACGCCTTTCCAAACTCAGTTGTCTGTGCCCCCACATTAGCTGTTTGCAAAAGACGATTGGATATCGAATTGCACAATCTATACTTTGTTCATTGAACGGATATTCTGGATTTATTCTGGTTAACTAACCACTTTAGAATTATGACCCACAGCGCCGCTCGTGAATTTGTGCAGAGCGGTGAGCAATCTACTTTTATTTGCTATGAGTTTTAATCACCACAACAGTTTATTTGGTTTTGCCTGTACTGTCTCACTCCCATTACCATCAGCATTAACACAATTCCTCTATCGCTTTGCCCATGAGTATTTTACTTGGCCCACTTATGTAACGCTTAAGACGCAATTTCTTTTATTACCAACCTACAAGACATGTTAAGCCTGGGTTTTCTTACCCGTTATAAACCCCTGTTCCATTGTTTCATATTATTCTCTGTGGCTCACGAACGAAACTTCGTTGAATTGTATATCAGGCGGCTTGAATTTGGTGATGTTCTCCGTATGGAGGCTGTGAGTGTACTAACCGAATTACATACTTTCTGCTCTAATGTCAAAATATGGCAAGATGTTAATAGTCGGGAAGATCAGGACTTACTACAGCGAAACCTTGACGAGATTTCGGAATCGTTAAAGCAAACCTACTGAAGTAGAACGCCAACGAAGACTTGTTCCTTGAACAATAACGGCCTAATGTACTCAGGAACAGTATCCTACAGTCCCCCAGAAGTGTGACCCCGAAGTACTGGCTTTGATGAACAAAAGTTGTTCGAAACTATCAATGAGCTATCGAAATCAGGATCCAACATGTTGATCACTTTTGCACAGGGAATTCAGATGGTTCAGTCCTTGCGTCTCCCTACAAGTTATCAACACATACATGTGGCTAAGTGTCTAGCATGCCATGGTAGCAGCAGTAGCAGCTCGCTACAATTGCAGCTACACAGTGAAGTGTAACTAGAATGGTCGTATACACGTTTCATCTCACATACCAACTTAGGCTGAAGACCATAGGGTTGCGCAGCGAATGTTATCGGCGTCCCATACTAACTTACCGAATCACCGTGAAATCCAGCCGCGTATGGAACCATATTTTAAACTTAACTATGAATAAAGTCTCAGGGGGCCTTCATTTGAAGGTTACTGCCAAGTAGCACAGATTGGAATGTATTGGGAAACTTTCCACCAGTGTTTATCCGCTGTGGGTCAGGCTACTAGAGCCTACCATGTCTTTGTCCATTATAACCATGTTTCAAGTAATAATTCTTGGTGCCTTCATCTACTGAATGTACATTCTATAGCTGGCATACACTTGAAGACGGAATATTGTAAATAAACACAGTTCTCATGAGCAGGGAACTTTTAATGTAAATTGTTGGGTGTTTCCATGCAGCAGCTTCCAAGTCAAATAGTTCTTCAAATTCCTGGATAGGCAATAGACGACCGTTTCGATCCTTTGGGTCTCGTCAACAATGCGCATCCATCCGATTCATCGCGGTTCGTATCCAAGACTACTAACGGCTTACACAGCCAGCTAGCAGCTTTTGCCACTGAGTCAGGGAGTACGGCGGTGGACCATTAGAATTTACAAGTGACTTGCGATATGGCTCGTTTTATCCTTCATTACCATGCAAGTTACAAACGTTGCGGAGGACAGGGTTGATCCCGAAAGACACAGGCACCCTGACAGGAGCTATGTACGGCAGCGTCTAGAACGGAACAAGTTGAATATACACTTGCGCTTATGTGACGATCATGGTGAGCCCAGAGTTGCGTGGTCTACTATGTGGGCAGCGATTATCTTTGAGGATGCTAATCCCCCTAGGTCATCCAGCAATAACTGCTACTGCTAGTAGCTCATTGTTTCACAGTCCCATTGAGAAAGTGCAGCGTAAATTATTCCCTCAAGTATTCAATTTCGCGATGTTCACGTCGCAGGAGTGTAGGCCTGCTCTGAGTGAACGGGCACCCATATTCGCGTGACTCATTATATTATTCCTTAAGAGTTACAATGGATATGGCCTGGTGTGCACGTGAACCGCTTCTTGGTACAGAGCAATCCATCTCTGTCCTCAGTGCAAGACAAGGTAGCTCATATATATATATATATATATATATATATATATATATATATATATATATATGTTTGTACCCCATACTGAGGCTGATGTCGCATTCATGATGCTTCTTCACCGCAGTTGGGCTAAACCAACTTACACTTAAACTAGGTCTTTTTAATGTGGATAAAATTCATTCCACTATATTTGGTTTGTTCTGCGTACTTGATAATCCCCTGACATTCACAAGTCATTTATGCAAATTGTGGTAAAGTCGCGTAACTGTATCGCGTGGTATGTTGTAAATAACTTTCAGACATTGTGTACTTATTGCGGTTTCACTTATGAGCAATTGCATCCATATGTTCATTTTTCGAGTATTGATGTCGTCATATGCGTTTATTCAATATCGGTATTTCGGATGATTGCCTGTTGTTTGACATCCCAGGTGGGGCTGCGCTTGATGTGTATGTTGACAAGGTGCCTACCTGTCTATTACCCATTACATCGTCCATGTGGCTCCAGGAGACAGTTGGTTGTTGCTGAAGGGGACGGGGTGCACAGTCCTTGTGGCCGTGTTAGGCACGAAGCGTGGTTCCATGCAATCAGTGTGGAGGGGACTACGGTCCAGCCATTGCCCTGTGTGTACTTGATTCTCCAAATAGAGCGTGCTTGTGTTTGCCTGTGAAGGAGTGTGGACCGGCGCCGTTGATGAAACGTGGCTCCCATCCACATGCCTCTCGATCTTATTCCCTCGGGTTTACACTGGATATGGGGTGTGTGGATGGAGCTATGGGTGGTACAGCGCAAGCCATGCATGGTCTCTCCGTAGGCGCGGACGTCCTATGATTGGCCAACCATATATGCTTGGCGGCATCCGGTTTCGGATTTGCCTGTCACTGTGGCCAGTCAAAGGACGCCTGCGCCTACACAGGGACCATGGATGGCTTGCGCTGCACCACCCACAGCTCCACCCACATACCCCATATCCAGTGTAATCCCGAAGGAATAAAACCGGGAAGCATGCGGATGGGAGCCATGTTTCCTCAACGGAGCCGGTCCACACTCCTTCACAGGCAAACACAAGCACGCTTTATTTGGAGAATCAAGTACACATAGGGCAACGGCTGGACTGTAGTCCCCTCCACACTGAGTGCATGGGACCACTCTTCGAGCCTAACACAGCCACAAGGATCGTGCACCCGGTCCCCTTCAGCAACGACCAGCTGTTTCCTAGAGCTAGTATGAACGAGGCAATGGGTAATACACAGGTAAGCACCTTGTCAACATGCACACCAAGCGCGGCCACACCGGTGCTATCAAGCAACAGCCATTCACTTGAAATGACAAAATGAAATAAAATTAATCCAGTAAGTCATAGAAATATGGTGACATAACTCTTCGCTAAATTACCATATGAAGTACGTTTGTTAGCAACGAATCCGCAATAAGGAAAAATGTCCACAAGTTACTTTACAATGTTACCACCGCAACAAAGTTACAGACGATGCTCGCGATTAGCGGAAACAACGTGGCCAGTTAATAGAGGATTATTCAAGTCGGCAAAACAAACCAAGTAAAGTGGAATGAAAGTATCCAGCTTAAAAAGACCTGGTTTGATTGTATGTTGGTTTTTTGCCCAGCTGTGGGGAAAAAGCATCAAGAATGCAACATCAGCCTCAGCTTGCGGCGCGATATATATATATATATATATCCGTGTTGAATGCAGGGGAAGACATTTTATCATTTGTATCATAGCTGTTGGAGGATTTACTCGTTTCCATTGTTTCTTGATATTGTTAACCTTCTAATCGGACAAGACGACACCGCGTAGGATTCTTTTGCCTCTTGTTTCAATTTGTGACTTTTGATCCACTGGTCGCTGTCTGCAGTACAATCACAGACCGAGACAAATCGAAGCACTATCAGTCACATCCGTGCCTTGTGTGTTTTTTAACTTGCTATCGCGTCCATGGCCAAACATCTCTCATGTTGTTACTGGATTAGCCTCCATTATCGCAAAAACGCTGAGGACCTTAGTAGGCTCAAGTTTTACCAAGCCGGGATCATTGACGCGTTGACTGAATCAGTTACAGGGTTGCTGGTGAAGTACAACTAATTATGCTTTCCTTCTCAGCGCATATACTAAGAACATTATTAGGTATATGTTAATAATAATAATAATAATAATAATAATAGTGAATTTCTCCTGGTACAAAGAAACCGTGCGCCCAAAGCGATGGATCGTATTTGCAGGTGCACTATACTCACGCATGCAGGGTTGTCAATGGTTGCGTTTTATGCCGGGTAAACTGGGGACACTTCTCTGAGATTCTTCCTTTGGGAGTTGCACTAACTTTTCCTACCGGTTCACGAGCATTCTCAGTTGTTTGCTTCCGGTGCAGATCGGAGGCACCATGAAGATGACAGGTTTACGGATGGGAAGACTCATGAAAGTGGATGAAGCAATTGGAGTGAGAAACCAAAATCAGACTGTAACAGACAAGCGTGCATAATAGAATAGATTACTACGGGGCAAGTTATTTGTGAGTAGCAGATCAGCAGTACTCAGATGAGATCGGAAGAAGAAAGCTAAGATTAATGCAGAAGTGCTACGACTAATTTGTACACGTGTAGCCTGCTCTTGAAAAGTAATACGCGTAACGACAAGTATTTTCCCTTATGTATGCTTGACTATGCATGTCTATGTATGCAGCTACTCACAAGTCATGTTCTCTGGCTGACATCAGCCACGCGTAAAGCGGTCCATGTTAAACATAATAATATAGAGGGAGCAAACTCTTCGGAAGTGCCTTTGTGTTTGGATGCAAATGGCTTGTTGTTCCGTGTTACGACGCTGATCCAAACCAGGTGAGCTAGAACCTGTTGGTCGGCATCATCAAAGAGCTTATATCTCTCCTTACAGGACACTGAGTCAGCGCCGTAGTTATGGCAATAGAGGCCATACCGCCTGCTCAGCTTAAAATTAGCACTCCCTTACCGCGGTGCATAAACCGTTTGCTGAACCACGTGGGGGATAATGCCAACCATTGTAACAAGAGATAAGAAAGTGCACGAACATTATTGTTCCTACCGACTGGGGTCACACAAGAGCGAAGCACAGTGTGCTGAAGGGACTTTGAATCATGTAACTGGATCATCGACTGAGGAGCACAAAGGATAACGAAAAATTCTACTGAAGTATATAACTATCCATTTTCGCTACGTAAGTCATGGTGTCTATACCAACGATACGAAACCTATACTAAGTATGTCATACGAAACCTAACTGGAAAGTACGAAACAAATAAACATGGACTTAACGCACGGTCTAGGCAGATGGAATAAAACGAAGTATTCCTGTAACCGTGATTTCTATAAGGGCAAATTAAAAAACATACATACGTTACGAATAGGTTTTGCAATCGATAGTGCAAGAGGGCAGCAACTGTAAAACGTGCGGGCAGCAGTACAGGAATTTGGGCAGTATCACAGCAACAGAATAATGTGGATGACCTTGAAACCTCAAGGATATGTCAGAGACCGGGTGAGTGAAATGTTCAATATGGTAACCGCTTGTAGCACACAGATTGAAGGCAATATAAAAATGGGCAGAATGATTAATGGAATAGGGGATACCGTGTGTTCAAGTAAGCCATCTAGTTTTGGGAACACATCAAAGTTCCTTTTTCAGCTTACCCCCCCCCCGGAGGTTACGCATTTTGGATGATTGCTTCCAAGTCATCATTCTCTTCCTCCTGATACGCCTTCTAGTAGCCATACCTGTCTGATGTTTCTTCTCAATACATCTTTGCTTGTCCTCACCAGGTGCTTGTCGAATTAATTTGTCTTTGCTCTTGATAACTTCCTCCACGACACCCCTCTAAACACAGACCCACCACTTGGTGTGCGTAAATCACCAAATTAAAATTAAGTCGTTCTGCTAAGGGTCTGGGATATCAATTAAACCATTTCCTGCCCTATTCTACCAGTGTCGGTAGAATATAATTTGATTCCCAACCTACGCCAAAAATATCGGACAAGATGTATTATCCGTCTCCCACCTTTCTGATCAATTTACTTGTTATGTTGCTCAGTGGGTATTTAAGCGACTGATCACTTGAAAGCCTATATAAGTTGCCAAAAATGATATAGCATCTTGATTCTAGGTAGCATGCTAGGCCCCGCTTGTATTCTTAATCTGTTTCAACGATCTCCTTGATGAAACCCTTGCCCCGGGAAGTCACTCCTCTTCGCTGATGATGTTAAAATAGTGTACTGTTCTGCCCCCTGAGCACACCAGTCCTAATTTAGCCTGTATTCAGTCTGACTTGTCCGCCTGTGGAGCATTGGCAGTCAACTCTTGGAAGAGTTTCACTTTTGTCATGACAAGTGTAATCTATTCTTTCACGGCTATGGTCCTTCCTCCGAACATCCTAAGCTTAAACGACACCCCCTATTACTGAGTATGGTGCAGTTCGGGGATCCTGGGGGTTTGAGGATATTTCTGCACTCGCTTAATTTTTTAGCGCACGTCATATACTTACAAGCTTCTGCTAAGAAAGATGAGCGCTTACATAAGTCGAAGCTCTTAGCTTGAGGGATTCCATGCTTCAAACCTTTGAAATGTGTTAGGCCTAAGCTTGAGTACTGTACAATTGGTGCACTGTAAGCGGAGAAAAGTGGACTCCAGAACACTAGAATAATTATCAACCGTCATTCACAAAATTATTTTTGAAACATGTCTAATCTACTATAACACCGTGAGCGTTGCGAAGCACTAAAACTGGAGCCGTTTATGGCTGCGCGGACCGCAAAACTTAATCTGTGCCCTTCTATACCGCCTTATTATTCCGGAATAAGCTTCCACCGCCTCAGCCCACAACTCGAGTTTCAGACTCCATACGTGCCTATGAACTAAGGAACAGCGAGCGACCATTTGTAAGTACAAAAACTCTCGCATCAAGCTCCACTCAACCTTTTTCTCCGTAACTACATATGCTTTAATATGAACAAACTTTTATTGAGTATTAGAACTGCACTGCCTATCTGCAATTACAAACACAACATTAACATTCACCTGACTGTTTTCAAATATCTGGTTCAACACCTGGCCCCAAAAGATGACTCTAGCTAATTTGTTGAGAAAGGTCCTGGATACAATTGAAAATTGCCATATCCCCTATTAGCATCAATATTATTAATTTTAACCTACCTATAGTTGAATGCTTGTGAATGTCATCAGTAATCGATCTTATTACTATTACTCCGTCTAACCCAACTCTGCCCTTCTCCTTTGATACACTGGTTCGAAGACTTCCACTACGCCTTTCAAACTGATGTCTTCTGTACCATCGTCATCCACTCACCAAGATTTTCCATCAAGTTTTTCGCTAGCCTATCTTCAGCGCGATTGTATCATTATTATGTTGTTATTTTACTTCCTCAAAATTTATATGCTTTCTTGTTTCATTGTTGGCCTTGACTGCGCCGATCTATTGAGGTAATGGATTATAGCTTCCAAGCTAAAAAATTATACTCATGCAGATCATACTGCTACCGGCTCGCTGGCTTATCATAAAAATATCCCTTACTTATTTGAGCCGCATGACGGAACGGGATGAGGCTTCATCGCCCATAATGTATGTATAAAACAGCCCTTATGAAACAAAAACATTTGTTACCTAGCTGATGGCGCCTTTACTATTTTGCCACATCAGCACCGAGCCAGTTAGAACATAGAAGTGCGAATGAAGCCCATGGAGGGTATAACTTGCATGGAAGCAGGTCCCCTGGGGACAGTTTCATGTATGGCCGTATTACTTTACTTGAACTTTTGGTTAATTCTGCATTTGGTATTGTTCCAATTTTCTTAATCACTCTAATAATTTCAAGCTGCTAATCACTTCAAAAAGCTCATATGAAACGCTTTGTACAAAACACGTAAAATTAACTATGTTATATCATCGCGTTGTACAAGTTGATCAGATCACTCAATAGGTTTGTGCCTCGCAATGTCCAGGAATTAAACGTTAATTTATTTATTGTTTATTTAATGCGGAATCAATCAGTGAAG
>CALYDF020006088.1:0-13748 GCA_944474145.2 Dicrocoelium dendriticum
GTTTGCTCGGTAACCTCTTGTAGCCAATCTAAAACCATGTACATTATTTATTTAGTTAGAAAAGGGGACATTTGTGCTGTCGTAGCGGAGATATAGGTGATAATTTAGCGGTGTCTCAAACCAAATATCTCCGAGGAAACCCGCACTTAATTCGCTCAGCGGTGAATAACGGTATCCAGCAGTAGGGCAGGACGCGAAGATGAACACCGATAAAAACAAGCGCAGAAACATGGGTAAAACTTTCCATGAACGCAGGGCGGTCTGTCTGGATATAAAAGTGACCTTAGTGATCTTCACATGACCGGGGTATTAGTGTACGTGCCGTTAAGTAATTAAGCTTAGCTCCTATGGGTTTCGGCTTCTTCATTTTATCGTCCCTTGTCAATGATCGGTCAACTCCGGCCTAATGCCATACATTTCGTGTAGGGCAATGCTGTATTCCTAGCCAACACTGGTCATATCTATTGTACATTGTTCCACTCTGGGCAACTAGCAATGTGTCGGTCGACAACTGAGGATTGGGTTAACACCCCTTTCCAAGATTACATGAAGATTGGGGTTGTTTTTTCCCTTGTACATGTGTTGTGCACTGGCAGTCGACGAGTAACGTGGCCTCTGAATGTTTGCGACGGACGTGAATTAGTCTTTGTATATGCTGAACCTGCATCCGCCTGCATTGGCGACTCTGCATGGCTGTCAGTGTTAGGGTGCGGTGTTTGGTTGTTTTTAAAGTGTGGGTGAATTGCACGACGTGAAGGTTCGTGAGCTGTCGGCCGAAGCATGTTTTGAACCACTACGCCGATGGTATATAAAAAGTTGGCTAGGCCGTTTAGATCCACCACGGTCTGCAGGAGTTGGGGTAATGCTCCTACTAGCGGCCGGAACAATTTGTTGCCCACGGCTGATGGTTTGCTGCCTGGCGATGTGCCTGCCGTAGCGTCCCTGTGCACTGGTGCCCTACAGGTGTCACCTCCGGCTCACTAGAAGATTGGGCAGGGAATGCGGTGGTTTTACAGTGCCAGTTAGTATCCATGAAAATTGCATGAATTGTGCAGAGTGATGTACCGTTTGTAAAGTAGGTGACCAAACCCCATTCAGGTGGGCTATCACTTATAGTTGCTCTGTGATGGTATTCAGGAAGTTGGTAAAAATATGCTCCCAAGATCTGGTAGTTAATGGCACTGGTGTGGGATGCATGTTGCTCCGGTTAAGTTGACGTGCTTTGTAACGATTTCGGTTAGAGCGGTAGAAAATTGAGGTTACTATGGTGTGCGACAGTGAATTCTAGGATTAAATATTTATGCGAATACATAAATAAGGTTATTAACGAATTCCTCGTGGCACTGCTATTCAGGCATGATCAAAATATACAAGCATTTATGTTTTGCAACAGATATGTTGCTGTGCATGTAATCGGCTGTGACCAAAAGTTGTACAAATTGCAAAATGAAGGTACTCACGAGGAACAAAGTCGTCAGAGCGTTGACGGTTAGCTGGGATCAGGTGAGCTTAGAGTAAACGTTTAGGGCGCTTTTACTGAAGTTGTGACGCTAAATGCGGGTAGGGAGTATCTTTTAATTTAAAGTCCAGTAGGCGATGCGGTAATATTGCTTGTCAACTATGTGATAGTATCTTCGATGCCCGTTCCATAAATGTTGGGAAATACGAATCGAATGCAGATAGCAAATTTTGGATGCTCGCCTTCAAGCAAGTGAAAATAGTTACGAAGCTAGGACCTAAGCGCTTTTACTATTTCCTCCACGTTTAAGGAGTGTTTCAATAGCGAGCAAGTTGGCGTCTCCAAATACCGGCCGGTTGTACGGATGGCATTGACGGCAGGCTAAGCACTTGTGGTTATAGTTAACCGGGTAAACTCGTTTGTTATGCTGACAAACCACATTTGCATGTTAACATTTTTCAGCGATGGGTGCAGCCTTAGCTATAATGCACGTTAGCTAGAAGTAAAAATCCCAAGCTATTGTGTTGCAGTGCTGTTTTTCTCAACCTGTAAACTTTTGCTCGGCCGGCTAACTGCCTTTTCTTATAGTCACATTCGTCCCAAGCTGCTCCTTTTCTGATGACACTCATTACTTTTATCCCCACCCTTATTTGGCTGCCTAGCTTCATCTTGCTGGCATATCCGGTCTCGTATGAACGGTCTCCTGCTTTCTGATCCACCTCGGACTTCTGAGATCAGAATGACCTAGTCTCTGTCTACGTAATGTCCTGTAACCCTCACCTCAAATGCATTGTTGGTCATGATTCATCCTCATTATTATATACCGCTTCTTTCGGTACATGGCTATTCCGCCGATTCTCTCCTTTAGTACTTAGACCTAAATTCTACGGCTTTCACTCATTGAGCTAACATTCTAAGCTCGTCTCAATGGTCGCTTTGCTTCCGAATACTGTGACCCTAACGATCTGGGATAGGAAGGCTCAACGGTCTGCTCACCGCACCCCGAGAATATCGTTGGCTTTTCCACTTCCATTCAATAGAGTATTTTCCTTCTCGCACTTTGTTCGCATTACCTTTTCAATTGGATGGATATCTCTTCGGGCGTGGCTCTAATCTAGCCTCGGCTGACCAGTCTCCTTCTTTCTGCTTGCTCCCAGACCTCCGAGACGACATCGCCTCAAGCTCTGCATTCCAAAATTTCACTTCCCCTCATCCCGGGGCCTTTCATCGGAATTCTTAACCTTAATCCTTAACCTGTCACTTAATGCTTTGCATGTAGTCACTTTCGTCATAAACTGCTTCTTTTCTGATGGCAATCATTACTTAATTCTCACCTATACTTGGCGGTCTAGCTTCATTTTGCTGAGTTACCTGATTTTGTCTGAACGGTCTCTTGTTTTCTGACCACTCTCGGACTTCCTAGATCTAAATGTTCTAAATAAATAAATAAATATTTTATTCTCGACTATGCGAGGCACGCCCATGGTGGCATGATCAGACGTCGACGCAACGTTCTCTTACCCTCATCTCCAAAACATTGCTGGTCATGACTCATCCTTATTATCATATCCACTCGTCCTTAACGTGTACATTTATGCCGATGTTCTCCGTCAACATTTAGAGGTTACTAATATGACTTTCTCCCTATGAGCCAACATTCTAGTCTGGTCTGAATGCTCTCCTACCTTCCGACTTCTGTGCCCCTAATGATCAGGGGTGGGAAGACCCAAAGGTCTGTTCACCTCACTTCGGGAATATCGTTGGTCTTTCCACTTCTCATCCATAGAGCCTTTTCCTTTTCTCATTCTGTTTGCATTCCTTTTTCAATTGTACAGGTAACACCTTGGGCCTGGCACTACTTTAGCACCGCCTGACTAGCCTCCTGCTTTCTGACTACTTCCAGACATTCCAAAAGTTAACAATCTAGGATTTGCATGCTTAGTATTCTGTCCCTCTTATCCCGAGACCTTCCTCGGTATGCAACTGCCTTTTCGTGTAGCCAGTTTTGTCCCAAACTGCTTCTTTTCTCATGAGCCAATACCCTACTCTCAGCTCCATGGTCTCCCGCTTTCCGACTAGTGAACCCATACTGTTGAACCATCGACAGGTCCGAAGGTCTGTTCGCAACACCTGGAGATCTTTGTGGACTTTTCCACTTCTCTTTAATGGTCTCCTCCGTCCCGACCACATTCTTTCACTTTCTCGCTATCTGTTTGCATTCTTTCAGCAATCTGACGGATAAATCTTCGGGCCTGGCTCGTCTGACCAGTCTCCTACTTTCTGACTGTTTCCAGACATCCCAGACGTTAACGATCTAGGATATGCAGTCAGAACACAATCTGTCCATCAGCCCGAGAGCTTCGTTTGACATGCTAACAGGTTTTTATTTAGCCTCTGTCGTCCCGCAATTATTCGTTTCTTATGACACTCATTACTGTAATTCCCACCTTAATTTGGCGGTCTAACTTCAGCTTGCTGACTTATCGGTCTCGTCTAAACGGTCTCCTGCTTTTTGACCCCTCGGACTTCTGAGATCTAAATGATCTAGGCTCTGTCGACGTAACGCTCTTTGACTCTCACCTCATGAGCATTACTGCTCGTGCTTTATTTTTTTATTCTATTCCCCTTACAAGCTTAACATGTCTATTTCTGTCGACTCTCCGTTAGCATTCCGGCAGTAATAATATTGCTTTCTCTATGAGCCGACATTCTAGTCTCGTCTCAATGGTTTCCTTTCTGACTGCTGAGGCCTCACCGATGAATCATCGACTGATCCAGTGGTCTGTTCACAACACCTTGAGACCATTGTAGGATTTTACACTTCTCTCCAGTAGATACTTTTCCTTTCAGACCTCATACTTTCCTTTTCGCGCCCTCGGTTTACATTCCTTTTTCAACTGGATGGGTAACTTTTGGGCTTGGCTCTAATCTATCCTCGTCTGTCCAGTCTCCTTCTTTCTGGTTGCTTCCAGACATCCGAGACATAAACGGTTTAAACTTTGTAGTCCCAACACTCTCCGCCCCTCATCCTTTGTGCTTTGCTTGCCATACTATCCACCTATTACGGCGCAACGCTCCGCCACCCTTACCTCAGTTACATCACTGGGCATTATTCATCCATCGTTTTATTAGGAAGGATGAATCATCACCGGAAGAATGTCGTCTGCTTTTCCACTTCTCAAAAGAGCCTGTTTTAGCGACCCTTTTCTTTCCCTCCCGTGCTTTTTGTTGCATTCCTTCTTCATTCGACGCTAACTTACATGCGTTTGCCTTCCCTTAATTCTTACACTCCTACCAATTTAGGACGAAGGCAACGCGTCCCTGTTGCTTCTTCTGAGTGATATCCCTGCTCAAAACATGCACACCTGGTCCTCCTCTCTCTCCGGTTTCCACAGATTGGACATATGCGCATTGGGACCCCCAAACTCTCTGCTTCATCTTCATTTCTTATTTGGAACAATCTTTCATTCTGTACTGATCCGTGTTCTGCTCGCCTCTCGTAGTATTTCGCCACTTATGATACATGTGTATATGCGAACTTTAAATAACAATTACAAGTGAAGTGTTACAATAGTTCAGTCATCGCTGCAATTGATCGACTGCGTCCTAGATGCATTCCTTTCTTCTCTCTTTTTGGCTGCCTCTGTTTGTTGCCCTTTTTTCGAGTTGGTCACAGGTACGGCGACACGCACCCAAGGAATTGTCCTTCGCTGCGACAGCAATACGAGGCACACAGTTCCTTTATTTTTACATGCGCGGAAGGTTATTATCTGTTTTTAAAACTTACCAACCGGACAAATCATTCGTTATCTTGCACGGATACAATTTCTCCGAAGCTTAAAACAATTGGGTTCAGTTTGTCTAACACTACCTCTTCCACATGACTCTTGCCTGGAGCATTCCATTTGACTGGAAGGCACGTTCTCCTGCCCATGCAAAACCAGAACAATTGGTCATTCTGAGTTCTTCAATCCGCTTTGACCGCTCAATTGACAGGGTTTCCTATATTTCCAAACAATTTTACAACATACGCCGGGGTTCTGTGATTTGCTTTACGGGACCATATCCCATGATTCAACACTTCAACAACAATCCAACATATTTATTGTATAGCCCTCGGAGACTTCGCGTGGTTCCACAGATGATCAACACATCATATTCAAGAAGAATATTTAGTTCCTGATCTACCAATCCTGCACAGCCATTCCTCCAACAGAGGACAGAACCCAGGAAAGCAATCGGCACTCGCGTGACGTATCAGCCAACAGAAACATGGGACGCAACTTGACTGCGAAAAACAGTACAAACGAACGTTCAACACGCGACATAGCCAGTTACAACTTGCCATGCAAGGGAGCGGCGGCAGTGTTTCGGGACGTGGTGGGTTTTTGCCTGGCAAGCGTTCTCCTGATAAAAACCCACAAATGTCCGTTTAACAACACAGCAACTTGGCGAATGTGACTCGCTACGGAATAAAGTCACAGTCAATAAATTCACACTGGCAGGTCAACTAGCGTCACCATTCTGGATAGGTTCGTTACGCAAGAACTTCTACAACCGCATAGATTGTTGTCACTTCTTTCTGCGATTTCAAGCATATACTATCGTCACTCTACTTTCTAGAATATCACCGTTGACCTTTGCGTTACTTGTACACAAACTCACCATATTTTCATACCTCTCTCTAGCGTGCACCTCAATTATCTTCCAATGGATCATTCATGATTCTTAATCTACACTTAGCCGAGGTATGACTGTAATATATGACAGGCCGGCTATGGCCTAACAAACGGGTCCCGTTCTCAAGACAGCCAAATAATTGTTTCGCATTTCCACCGTTGTAACTGCTAACCATGGACAATTTCCTAGTGTCACTGCTGCAGTTACCATAACATGTCTGTACCGCTGCACCTGCTGATCATGCCTCCATGGGATTGCCTCGCTAGTCGAGAATAAAATATTTATTTATTTATATATAAAAGCACAACAGGGGCACTGTAGCGGATGCGCTCGTAACGGATGAACATCGCTACAGAGAGCTGTCAGTTGGGTACATTGTAGCAAAATTGTCGTCATATTATGCTTGCGAAGTGAGGTCGTGGTTGGATGGGATGTTCAAGCGGAAGGAAGCTATAAAGAACGTAGGAACGCCAAAGTTACTGTAATCGGATCCGGGCCATTTTAGAGGAAGGTGCAAGTGTAGTCATCCCCGATGATCCCGCAGGTTGAGGCGTGGAACCTTGTGAAGGGGTTCAGTGAGCTGTCAAGTAGGGACCGCATTCTCTTAACGAAGAGGATGCAAGCGAGTAAAGCTTTAAGCTTGAGGATAGCGCCGTGGTCGATGTACACAATACTGAAAGTGCGGTAGGGCGGTCCATGTGACTAGCCGTGGTGTGTGTATGTAGAAGAATTGTCCAATGATGCATGATTGTTAAGCGTGCGGTATTAAAGGCTAGGATTGCATTGGCAATGGTCGCACCGTTAAGCTTTTTGTTAGGGATTCAAGCAGGCCTGATATCCTGGCACTTTAGAACAGGGGACGTAAGGGATCACTCATTTACCCGCGTCATGATCGATTCATAGACACCAATCGGCGGGCGTTGAGATGGGGTTGCTCAAAGAAGCATCGTGTTTGGATGAGATGGCTTTGATGGGGTTGTAATATCGGGTATGAAGGTTGCTGATAATGCGATTGTCGGCGCGAAATCCATATTATTAGGCTGACTTGGCGGCGCGATTTGCCGTCCAGCCCACTTTGTATAAATGTAAACAGAAGAAAGGTGGGCACTGTAAATAACGGTTATGCGTAGAACACCTTATAGCCGTGTACTTTGAAAAGAAAAGCGAAAACACAAGAAACAGCAGGCATACAAGGGCAGTGACAGCGCTGTGTTAGAGAAAATACTAAGTACACAAGACTAAAGAGGCGCAAACCCAAGCATACGGATAAACTTAAATAAGACGAAAAACTAGAGAGTGTGGAACAATAAATACGGAAAGTCAGATATAGATAACGAAGAATAGGCATGTAATGCCAAGCAGTGCAGTTATAGTCATCGAGGTCCGCTGCAAAATACGTGGTTAGCGGAATTAATTCTGCACGTTTGAAACAAAAGACTGCTGCTATCTACTAGTGAAAAATTCACAATGGGTGCTTAATGGTCAGGTAAAATGGATTCATCCATCTAGTTAATAAAGTTCAATCGGAGAGAAAGAGAGTAGTAAACGGTGTTCAGCATCCGTTTAGAAATTGCAGGAAAAAGTCAGTGCACATTCCATATGTAAGAACTATCTATCCCTGGCTAGTAATGTAATTGTCAAACAAAATCAGCATTGCTGTCATTAACACTTATTAGTTAAAAGTTAGGACATCCTAGAAAGAGTTCAGGTCGTATCTCAATAGGACGAAAGAGGCAGGTACTGGCTTGAGCGGGTTATAATAAAATTGTATTTCTGGACTGTTTCCAGCCGCTGCGCCTGCGTGTGGTCAGAGCAAACTGTACACAAATCCCATGCACTTCTGTGGATGGTGAGAACAGTAGAATACATGCCACGTGCACACGCTTACCATAACAAGCAGAAGGCCTGTGATTTTTACAATGTCTTCGGCAGCAACTGGAAGTTTTATAGCGGTATGCTATTGTACGGGCATGCCACACCAAACGCTACGCGTCCGTGTTGCTTTACATCTAGCTTCTGCCGATCACTGTGTTTCCTGATATTAATAGCGAGGAAGGTGAGCAAAGCTATGCTTATTTTCAGTTTATTTACGCAGTAGGACTCAGTTCTCAGGGAATTTCACTCAAAACCTTTGGGTACTTTCAGCGCATTCAGTGGCTTTGTTTAGTGATGAGCTTATGGATAGAAAGAAGACACTGTGTCGGGAAGCAAATGAATCATTAATATTAACTATTTGGTTAAAATGTCAACGTGTTTACTTAACTGGAGAATTAGAACTCCAAATCTTGCAGACTAAAAATGCGACCACGCTTATTTAACTAAAGCTTCCGTTTGTATGGCCGTTTGTACGGTTTTAGAAGACCGAATATTTGAATTAAAAATCAGCATGCCACATGTTATGGACACACTGTTGTAGGCAACATAGGTGCTTGGCAGTTTCTAGTGACGCATTTCCACCGGGATAAAAGAAACAGCGAACCCGGAACTGGGTAGTGGTACAATGTACATTTGTATAAGTTAGCATATACAATAAATCTCTTAACGAGTATGCTGCAAAACTCAGGACAATTACAATGACAATCGTTTGGTCCGAGGCAAACTGTCCAGCTTCATTGCGCGTTGTACGTAATCACACTACTAAGGTACGCGACATTTTTATGAGGCAAGTAGAGCGGTGAGATTGGTTGATCATGGTCCAAAAAGTGATGCGGATTGGATAAGCCGCTAGGGGTGTGAAGTTGGCGCTTTCACCAACTGAGTCACAGGTGCACATAGACAAAGGAGGAAATGGTCGGCCGGGCTAGTTCGGTGGGGACAAAGCTTCAGCGGACAGGTACAGTTGGCGAAGGGTGATGGTCACCAAACAACCCTACTCGGTGCGGTGCGAAATGTTAACGATCCTAAGCAATGTTAGCCAAATACGTAGAGGCAATTTAGGATCGTGGGTATGTGAGGTGATAACACTGTTGGGGAACGTAGGGCGGAAAGAGGAGGAAATGGGGTTCACGACTAAAGGGTGAAGTATAGTCATAAAGTTCAGTAGTGGAAAGGAATATAGAGGGGAATTAAGATCGCGACGTTCGAAGGTTCTCTACACTACCCCACTAATTCGATCCAAGCTTTACTTTGGTTGGCAACAGTGCGGCACAGTTCTGATCTACTCTAACCCAGGCTTTCTACGATGGGCTGATACAGGAGATATTACGGTACACCTATACCCCCACTTCGGCCCGTTTGTCTCACAGTGGTCATCCCTTGAGCAGCAAGTTAGACGTCACGCCTCCCAGCTGTGCAGAGACAAAGGCCGGAAATATTTCCTCATCTAAGCCACTTCCTTCTATCCAACAGCTTTTCCGTACATCTTTTAAATAACACGTTAGTGATTGCTACTACTACCGTCCTAACGATACCATGCTCCTAACCTAACCGGCTGTCAGGTATTCTTAACGGTCACCTACCCACCAAAAACTTGTCCAAATCTACCAAGACCACGTCCCCAGCACAAAATCCTGCTATGGTTTAGTCATTATTATCTGCATCGTAGTAGTGGTACGCATTCCCCGATCCAGCGTTTCTAAAACAGCTCCGTCAGGTAATTCATTGTCACCAGCATTGGTCGTATTCACCAGGTAACGAGGCTGGTACTAATCCCGCAGTAATGGGCCGTGGGATAAGTAAACCATGATTAAGTGTTCGCCGAGGTAAGTATTATTGTGCTCCATTGTTTGAAAGCTCTACTGTGCAAATGTTTGCTTTATATGAGCTTTCACTCTGCAATTTTTGTGGGGCAGTATGTGTGGCCTAGATATAAAATAAGGCTTGAATGACACGCAAACTATCACGACAGTGAATGTTTTGGTGAGAGTTGTTCTAGTTCGCCAGGCAGCATAATTAAATAATGGTATAAGTCAGGAAGAGCAAAGTACGCAGGAAAATAGGAGCTGGTTGTCTACTCACCACTACGCATGACGCAGTGTGTGCATTGGAATTAGATAGTAAGTTTGGACAGTTGACTATGATAAGGCAAGAAGTGTTTCCGCATACCTAGATTTTCAACTAACTAGTGTAACAGGGGTCTGTGGCACATGGCTAGCTTCCGTGCCGAGGTCAGAGCATAGGAAATATTTATTGCTGACTTGTCTTGAACAGCGAGCAAATATGGATTTGTTTTGCCATGTAGCCAGCCTACTAGTGTTTCCAATGTTAATGGGAGAATGTTCAATTCAAATAAAAGCTGCGATATGGGACCAAGAAAGGCTAACTTGGCGTGCAAAATGTCCGGGTTAGAAAAAGGTGACTAAACTGAAGTTGCACGTAGTATAGTTTTGGCTCAGAAATTTCGTATCAACTAGGCTTTCCATTCTTTGTAGCGACAGGTTAAACAATGTATGCTTCCAGTAAACGCTGCTTTGCGATGGTTATGTCCACCTCGAGTATAACTGGCCCCCGGTAGCTTGACATGCAATGTTAATAGTAGCAACCATATTCGTAGAGACACGATTGGAACGAATGAGGCAGTGATAAGGGACTTATAGTTGACTAATAGAAGGGTTGAAAATGTGGTTGAGTCCATACACAACCAGCGCCCACGTAGGCAAATAAGAGTGGTATTGAAAGAGAAGAGTTCCGTTGAATAATACCGATGGGTTCAGTTGGGCTCTGCAGATGGCAAGTGCGAGGTGGACTCCAAGGACTTTCAGCACGTCTGTGCGCCTACACGAGTCTCATTTGCGGAAAGTACCGTAAGGTAAAAGTTTACCAAGTTTGGTCCACTTACGTGGATCCGCAGGACAAACTATTTAAGCGTTGGCAATAGATATGAAGCTGAAGATAAGGAATTGCTGACAAAGTTATGGTTAAACCATATAATCCGTATACTCAGAAGGGTTTGCCGTTGTGCTCAGTAACATTTATAGCTAAACCGAATACTAAGTAAGAAAGTGTGGGTCATACATAGGTGCAGCATTGAGCAGGCTTATGAAACGCCGTAGCCGACCAATACCTATGGCCTTAGGGAAGGAAGAAGGAACGAAAGGGGGAGAAAAGTAATGAAGAAATTACTGAATTTGGTCATTCCAAGTGGACAAAGGGGTGAGGAAATAAGGATCGTAACTTTATCTGCTTGTTGCGGAAGCTGCAGTACCGTGCTGTTTACAACGGACTGGCGCAAAATTCTCAAGAGTCACTGTTGATCCTGTTTGAAAGCCAAGCTTGGAAGTTAGTGGCATGGAGTATAAAGAAGCTTACAGTTTAAGGCTACCATTATTGCGCAGTACCCCCTAACGAAAAGTAGAGATGGAATAAGGAAGTGTTGGCCTACTACCGAACCGCTGCCAGTGGAAATGTCATATTGACCGGACTAGCGGATTTGCCACTTTGTTCAAGTGTGATATACCAAGCAACGCTCGATTTGAGCCCTAGTAAAGGGACAAGCGAGGTAAACAACCGTGGAAGCAAAGCTACGACTTGGGTACAACAGGCCGTCTTTGCAACGGTACTTGCTACTGCCCCATGGGTATTAGAAACTGTGTGACCGCAGGCAAGCTAGCAATGGGCCAAGCGCTGATGAAATATGTTAAAGTTAATAACATACTCGGGTTTGCAGCCTTAGCTCCTGGAATTATCTTGAATTTGACCCAGGCGCTATCTTAGAGGTGAGGAGGACAGCCATTAGATTTAGGATGACCCATGGTATCGAATGTTTCGTCTAGATAACGCACAATGTTCCGCCGGGGTGCAACGGGGTTGTTCATGATTCATCCGGCTCGGTCCCAAAGAAGCGATCGTCTGATTCATGGACGTTAGTGAACCGTTTTGCATCATCCAGTCACATGTGCTTTTGCATCTACATCTTGAAAACCTGCGGGTACTGGATTCTTACAAACTTGTTGGTAGTTTATTCTAAACGTTTAGATATTCAACGAAGAGGCGTAGAGAGCGTAGGTTCTTCTCTGCTCTCAGCGGAGTAATAGTACTACTCCACTTTCTTAAGTTACATTCAGTTTTTCGCTCAGTGTAAGGCTGGACACAACACTATGCACAAAGTTATTTGTGCGTTGCAGCCCTAGAGGTTGGTGTCTGAACTGACCACGCCGCTGTCTGTGACTAGACGCCTGGTGTTGTAGGGCGCATGTTAGTAAACCGCCGTTGTGCATTTTCAGGCAAGTTGCAGTCCGACTTACGCAAGCTGCTACGTACGAAATCACAGTACGCCAAGATCGGGCGAACGTTACATCCTTCGACAGTGTTTGTGTGGCGGCTTATGTGACAGTTTAAACTGCAAACATGCACGAATTGAAAGTGCGCTTTCTCTGAAAAGTTAAGGAGCATGGATTGGCGCCGGCCCAGGCCTTTTACTGATGTACGCAGCTGAATAGGAATGACGTTAACTTGGGCGCCCCATCAGGCACTGAGCATTTCTGTGCCTTGGCACCCGATATTTTAACGGTGAGCTTCAGTTGCAATTGCTGACACTATAAATCTAGGCCCCTTAGGGTTTTTCGTATCCTGTCGTTTGAGAATATGGTTGTAGCCGAGGGGAAGAGGTAGACGATTTTGATATCATCATCAAACAAAAATGGGCAACCGAGCTGTGCGTAGTTTCATGTGCCATTGATATCATTAAGAAAGCTTATAGACCTAAAACACTTCCATGTATGACACAGTTCGAGACAGTGGCGTGGGAGGATATGACATGTGTTATTTTCACTAACTGCGTGCGTCCGGGTAGGCATGATCCCACTCATTCCGACAGAAGACACCTCACGCCATTAGCCATAACATGGTATAGTGAGTGCTTACGTGGAACTCTGCCGAAAGCTTTTTGCATATCGAGAGCCTAAATACTGCTTGATCTGAGTCCATCGTCTCAATGATCTGGTTAAAGCATTCCAGCTGGCCGTTCGCGCAGGATCGAGCACTCAGAAATCTATGGTGTGCTACGTTCACGTTGTTTCCTTCATATTAGAAATACATGAGTGTGTACTAGTGTTTTCCATTGATCTCGAAATGATAGTCATATGGTTTATGAGGCGGAACTTGATAACCTTCTGCAAATAGCCACCTTTGTGACGCTGCGTGCTTATACAGCGTTTCCAAGCAAAAGGATATTTTTCATACGGCACGGAGCTAGTAAACTCTTCAGGAGAAGTATAGGAATGTCCTCACTCCCGTTCTTAATTAGAATGGGCGAACTGCCATCCGGTCGAGATCGCAGAGCGGATAGTTTGATAACAAAATGTACCGTGCACAGTAAATGGCTAGCGGTCACTTGCAGCCCATCTCTGACAGGGCCTGTTTCTACACCTTGAGACTGATTAAAATGGGAGTTAAATGCCACAAATATAACAAATAAAGCCGGATTGCGTCTGGTAGGGCACGACTAGTGACGGTATATTTTAACTACAACGAGCTGTGTACTGGCGTATGGTTGCTTCCATGGAACTACTGGTATGCTGATAATCTGAGATTTGGGATGCCTATAGTAAATACCAAGACTGATGTATGCTTTCCCCGGTAGTGGTAGAAAACATTTTGCTTTCATCAAATGCATCGATGTCAATGTTTCAGGACGTCAAGGGTTGTCGCCCGGCAAGCGTTCCCCCTACAG
>CALYDF020006089.1:0-13740 GCA_944474145.2 Dicrocoelium dendriticum
CGCGGTCCATTCCTTGAAGCTGGACAAACCGCGTCACGATCGGAGTTAGGGCGGAAATCCGGCCGGTCACGCCGAGTTTATCGACCGCTGGAACATGCTTCCGCAAGTGTTATCACTGGAACTCTACGTTCACGGGGTTTGAGCGGCAACTTGTCGCTCTTGGGTCGGCAAACGCGAAACCTTTCCATTCTTCCTGAGTACACTCGCAGCTTCAGTACCTCGTGTTTCTTTTCTCTACTTTATCCTTCACCCATGGTATTATTTTCTTATTTCAGTGCAACTTCCCTATATTCTGTACCTTTCGATTTCTCTCCTATCCTTTGCTTACTTCACGTGACTGCCACAACAGGGACTGCTAGGGGCAGGAAATGTGGGCATTTAGTGATTGGCCAGGTGCGATGCGGTTGTTCCGTTTAGATCCTCATAAAGACTGAGCACTTATCAATTCCTGGCTCAACGATCCGCTCAAGATGGAACACTCACGGGATTTTCCTGTCGTTCCAGTCCCAGCCCAACCTTGAACTTGTTAAACAGCCTTTCGTTCCGTTTACGTTGTGATACTTGTTTCTCAGTCTTTGAATCGTCATGTCGGATTACTGAATACCGGCGCTACTGGGTCATCGGCTGCGTTGCTCAGCGAATCTAAGGCTGTATGCGGCAGCGTGAGCTGCTTCAAAGGCCGTGACGGACGAGTCATGGGGCATGCGTGCTATGTATGCAACTGCTGGTACCATGAGACTGTACCGTTTTGAGCCCCGATCCAGTACGCAATGCTCTCGCTACACGATAGCATGTGTTCATTGTCTTCTTGTCGATAGCGTCTTGAGGTCACTGAGGAGAGCTCGAGCAACGTCTGGCTGGGATAAAAAATATATATATACAATATATAATTACTATATACATATATATTATACACAACCTGTGGTACAGGTATTGTGCCATCGGAATCATGGCTGAATAGGAAAACAATATGAATAATAAGAAAAGAGCAACAAAACATGCTTTTTTTGTCAAGTTTACCACTCACAGATTTTGAAATTTTTTTCAGCTTGTTCTTTTTTAGGGGGAGGAAGAAGGGACACCGCAACACACTGATGCACACGTCCGCCATTGACATCGATCTAGAGCCATAACTTCCAAGGTTTTCAACCAGCAAGTATCCTCATCTCTCGGACCCCAACCAGGTAGTCGACAACAACCGGCCGAGGCCAATTGTTTCGTCAACTTTTTCATGCGGCTTCTCCATGTTGTAGGCTGTCCACCAGACCGTCTCTTCCAGCCCTGTGCAGCAAGTGCAAACAACGCACGACGGGGGTAACGCTGGACAGGCATGCGCAATACGTGTCCCAACCACCGCAGTTGATGCAGTGAGATGAGCTCATCGAGCGAGTGGCTTCCACGTCCCAAGACACGCTGTCTAACTTCCATATTGTTTACGTGGTGCTGCCACCACACACGGGTAATGGACCGCAGACAGCGGTGCTCGAAGACGGATAGCCTGCGCAAGTCATCTTTACGAATGGGCCAGGTCTCGCATCCGTACAACAGTACAGCACGAACAGTTGCACAATAGACCCGCCCTTTGATGAAGAGACGAATGTCGTGGCGACGCCACAAATGCCTCAGCCTAGAAAAAGCGAGGCGTGCTCTCGAGATGCGCATCGAAATCTCGTCTCCAATAGCCCCGCCAGCAGTGATGCAACTTCCCAAGTAGACAAAGCTCTCCACAACCTCCAGTGTCTCACCAGCAAGCGTGAGTGCAGGCAGAGGCACCTGCCAGTCTTGAAGGAGAGCCTTGCATTTGGATGGCGAAAAGTACATACCGTACTTTGATGCTTCAATCGCCAAGCGGTTTAATGCAAGTTGGACGACCTGTGGATCGTCACCCAGCAAGACGATATCATCAGCATAATCCAAATCAACAACTCAACTACCTGGGAGGAGCTCAACGCCAGCGTACAACGAATCGCTCAGAGCGTTCTTCAGGACATCCTCAATGGCAAAGTTGAATAGGAACGGAGAGATAGGGCATCCTTGTCGAACTCCACTGGAGACCACAAAGGTAGGCGAAAGCACGCCATAAGCCTTAACCCTGCCCGAGGTCAGACTGTATAGAGCGCGCAGTATGGAGACGAACTTCTCGGGGACACCGATCCTCAGAAGGCAATGCCACAGTACTGTACGATCGACAGAATCGAAGGCTGCACGGATATCCAGGAACACAGCAATCGTTGGCCTCTGATACACATGGCGGAGCTCGAGGATCTGGCGAAGTGTGAAGATTTGATCGATGCAGCCGCGACCAGGGCGAAACCCAGCTTGTTCTTCTCCTTGCAACGATTCGCGTGTTTGGGATAGCCTGCGAAGTATGATGGACACCAGCAGCTTGCAAACGACGGGGACTAAACTTATTCCTCTGTAGTTGGAGCAGATTGTGCGCAGGCCCTTTTTGAAGATGGGTACGACTATCGATTCACCCCAAGATGATGGAACCTTCTCTTTCGACCAAATTTTCGAGAACAAAGCGGTGAGTTCTCGGACCAGCGATGCGCCACCATCTTTAAATAGAGCTGGGTGAAAACCATCAGAGTCGGGAGCTTTATAACGCTTCATGTGCCGGAGCTCCTGCTCGATTTTCTGGGAAGAGGGAGGGTCTGTTGGGGTAGACCACTCGGCCCCAGCGCGAGCGCCAGAGGTAGCAGATGGAGCTGGGGGCCAACAAAACTACGAGCAAAAATGTTCGGCCCATCGCTCCAACCGTCGTTGAAGATTGGTGATTAAGGTGCCATCCTCTTCGCATATTGTTTCACGTATACCAGATCGAGCACCTTCGGTGACTCGAAGGAGATGGAAGAGTTTCCTGGTATTACCAGAGAGACTAGCAAGCTCCATCTCCCTAGCACGTTCACACCACCAAGCTTTGCGGTCCATTTGCAGACTCCTGTGCAACTCTCGACCAAGGTATTGGCGTTCTTCAACGTGTCTCGAATCCGATGGGATCAAGCGGCGTCTGTCCATCAGCGACGAAAAGTCGGCGGAAATCCAATGTTTCGGTGGGTAACGGGTAACTCCACAAGTGTCGATACTGGCAGAAACTAACGCATCTTTGATATGCGCCCACTGCGAATCGAGATCACCGTCAATAGTTGAGCCAAGCAAAGTTGACAGTGAGGCTTGTTACCTGGTTAAAACCGCAGCGTTTTGTAGATTCGCGACGTCCGGTCGGTAGTGGGCGCGCTTAGGTGATCCTCCGAAACGCATGCAAATCTTAGTACGAACCAATGCGTGATCAGAGTCTAGAAAAGTTGACCAGTACGATCGGCAGTCCATTACGCTTCCGCGCCATCTGTAGCTGATTGCTATGTGGTCAAGCTGGGAGCACTCTTGCGTTTGTGAGGGCGGGCGCCAGGTAGCAGTCTGTCTCCTCGAGTGCCGAAAACTAGTGCTCGAAAGAAACAAGCGATGATCAGAGCAAAGAGCAAGTAGTCTGTCTCCATTGTCTGATCGACTGCCACCGAGACCAAAACTACCCCCAATGTGGTGCTCACTTGGTAGAAGGCGGCCAACCCGTGCGTTAAAGTCCCCGGCAAGAATGACTATATCCGTCCGTTTGGAGGAACGCAGAAGTTCATGTAGTTGTTGGTAAAAGCTATCTTTAACTGCATCCGGGCTGCAGTCTGTAGGGGCGTAGGCGGAGACGACAAATAAGGCACGCTTAACATCTCGACGCCTGCTTACGTTACATGAACCTCTTAGTCTGACTGCACATAGTCGGCTGTTGACTGGGATCCAGTCAAGCAGAGCTGATTCAGCCCTGGCACTTAATACAACCCCAACACCAGCTTGACCTGTGGCGGCAGATTCTGGGTCTCCGGAAAGCCGCAAGTAGTATTTGGCGTCAGAGTTTACCGGAGAGGCCATTCTGATGACGGCGCTAGAGTCTTGTACTCTGGTCTCTGAAAGACAACAGATGTCTACCGATAGCGTTTCAAGAGTACGGGCCAGACATGCTTGTCGTCCGATCTGCATCAAAGTTCGAACATTAAACGCTGCGAGGATGAATGGGGAACCAGGTCGAAGAAGAGCTGGAGCTTCGGTGGAGTGAGAGGCGGTTGCGATCGCAGGACATTGAAAACCGGGAGTTTGGCTGTTACTTCCATCAGCTGCGAGACGTGGGTCGTTTGTGACGGTGACCGTAGAAGACACAAGAGTACATGTAAATGAAGGACGGTAGGTGGGGTGGTCTGTGAGTGGACGTTGAGCGGTTGAGTTAAGACAGAAGAGCGGCATAGCAGTAGTAGTAGTGAGCGGTGTAGTCCATGATTCGTCAGTGGGCGTGATACTACCCGGTTGCCCAGGCCGAAGTAGAGGGTTGTCTTAGGGGGCCCTACCCCGAGCCTTTGATCAAAGATCTAACCTACAAGGCAGCAGGGCGATGTGAGGGCGTCGCAACCCGTTGGGAGCCGGTGACCAAGTAGATGGTTCATACGCCTTTCGGGCCGTGAAGGACCAGGGGCCCAACTCACCCTTAAAGTACAATGTCTCTCAGGGAGGGGCAAGGGGCAGTGACTTTATTTAGTGGCGAGTCACATCCGCCACGTCGCAGTGTTGTTAAACGGACATATGTGGCTTTTTATAGGGAGAACGCTTGCCAGGCGAAAACCCACCACGTCCTGGAACACTGCCGCCGAACCATTTGCTGAAAGGGGAAAAACCCGAACCACCCAGCTGGCACCACGAGGAGGTTGTTCGGCAAGCCAGCCGGAGAACGATTAGGGTCCTCATCCAAACCCTTTGGCTCAAAAGCCTGTCCGCAGGGCAGCGGAAAGTTGGTAATCATTTAGTTTTAAAGAAATGCACGCCAACCCCTTTTAAAACCCAACCTGGAGGATCAGGAGACTGAGTTTGTCTGACCTCTCACCACTGACCAACCTGGTAGGAGTATCTCTCAAGATGACCGCAGGCACCACCCAGTATAGCTCAATAGGTCAAGGAGGTACGCAAACCATCGCACCACGTTAAGGTCCAGTCTCGTTGCGACGGAGCCACAGTGTATAATGCACGCCGACAAAGCCGGTCAATGGGCATAAGAAGGACTTGGCCTAGCTAACATAAGCGATCGAGACTCAGCAAACACTCGAGAGAGGCCCAAGGTTTCTTGCCAAAACCAAGTAATGGACCTCAGCACTGCGCGCGCGTTCCCACTAGACAAGAGCGATACTCCGCAAGCACCGGTGGTAAAACACGACCAAGCGTTTAGTGCCTTCGCCACGAATTGGCAAGGTCTCTGACCCACAAAGTAAGATCTGCCTTACAGCAGCATTATGCATCCTACCTTTCACTGACTGGTCGATATCCCGAAGTCTGCATAGATAGTTGAATCTCTGGAAAGCCGTACTGGCCTTGATTATACGCGAAGTAACTTCCTCAGTGGTGACCACGAGAGTTGACACAGCTACCAAGGTAAGTGAAGCGATCTACCACTTTCAGTGGCTGTTCGGTGATAGGTAAAACGGGAGATGTGTCGGTCCAGTCAAGCAGCAGCACTCTGCACTTCGGACGTGCAAAGGACATGCCGTAGCGTGCGGCGCTACGCGAAAATCTATCCAGCAGTGTTTGCATGGCCACTGCGTCGGACCAAAGAACAACCAGGTTCTATGCATACTCCAGGTTTGTCAGTCGGTCGCCTGGAAGAACTTCCACTCCGATAGTCTGAAAGAACGGAGTCACTCATGATCACTTCGAGAACAAAGAAGAAGAGGAACGGAGATGCAAAACAACACTGGCGCACCCCACTTGTCGTGGGGAAGCCAGGAGACAGTTTTCCGTAGACCCTTAAGCGGGCTTGGGGATCACGGTTGAGACTTAAGAATGGAAAGGAATTTAGTCGGCACACCCGGCATAGATTGGAAGTGCAACAAGCTGGCACGGGCAACAGATTCGAACGCAGCTTTCAGGTCAAGGGAAACCACCATTGTCGATCGTCTGTATGTGTGTCTCTGCTCCAACACTTGAAGAGTAAATATGTGGTCAATACAACCATGATCAGGGTGGAAGCCAGCCTGGCTTTCAGTGATTCAGTTCTCACGGGGACCAGTAAGTCGTCGAAGAATACACTGAATAGTAGAAAGTAGATGGGATAACGCTTGTCCACTTCAGCACTTCCCGATCAGTGTGAAGATGGCGAGTGTTATAGCGAAACGGAATGTCATAGTAGGTTAGCATAATTGCAGGGAGAAAAGCAAGACCCGACACATTAAGCAAGTGGAAATCCAACAATTTGAAACTTTCCTCCTCCTCCTCATCATCATTACACGTTAGCTGGAGATGGAAAACACCTCAGCTATTGTGCCGCAATACAAAAGACAAGAAAAGGAAAACAAATGGTGGCACGCCCGCTGAGTCCCCAGTAACGGATGGACATCGTTCCGGAGAGCTAACAGCTAGGTGCCGTAAAAGAGAGTCATGTTATGCCTAACAAGATAATGATTGAAGGAGGATGGACAAAGGAACTCACAACACAAATGCCATTGGGGCCGGCTCCCAGCCATATCAGCGAGTGTGTCCAACCAAACGTGTTCACCGTCCTTAGGACCCCAGCCAGGCAGTCGGGATGCACCAACCGACGCCAACTTCGAAGTGAGGGTTTTCATTTCTCTAGACCAAGTCATCACTTGCCCCCCCTCCTCCTCTTCCAACCACACCCACAACGCGCAAATAATGCGCGTCACGGAAGTCGGTGTACTAGCATGCGCAACACGTGGCCCAGCCATCGGAGCCTGGTGCGTGATATAATGGTGCTGAGCGATTCACTCGCTCTTCCTGCACCAAATACGCGACGCCGAACACGCTCATTGCTCACACGGTGCACGCACCAGACATGAGCTAAGCTGCGAAGGCAGCGATGATCGAATAGGACGAGCCGCTTTATGTCTGTCGACCTGATGGGCCAGGTTTCACAGCCATATAGGAGAGTTGAACGGACGGCTGCGTTCTAAACTCTGCCCTTCAGGGCGAGAGTAATGTCGCGTCTGCGCCATAGGTGGCGGAGACTGGCAAAAGCACCTCGAGCTTTTGCTATACGGTTCGTAACCTCATCTTCGATCCCACGGGTGCTAATATAGCTGCCCAGGTACTTGAATTCCTGAACGACTTCTAGCAGATCACCACCAAGCGTTAGCGCAGGGTTGGGTCCCTGCCAATCTTGGAAGTATTTTGCATTTCGATGGAGCAAAGCATAGCCCAAAACGATTGATAGCCAGTGCTAATCGGTCCAGTGCTGTTTGGCATGTTTGAGAGCTGTCACAGATTAGGGCAATATCGTCCGCGTACTCCAAGTCAAGAAGTCGCTCACCAGGAAGTAACTCCACACCTTCTAAGTCGTGTCCAGCGAACGCTATCTCCATGACTTCATCAATAGCGAAGTTGAAGAGGAAAGGTGACAGCAGGCACCCTTGTCTCACATCGCTGGTGATACTGAAGGGTGGCAACAGTTTGCCATAAACCCTCACCCTGCCCGAACTATGCGCGTACAGCGCTTTGATAATGTTTACATAGTTATCAGGCACACCTTTCCTCAGTAGACAGTCCCAAAGAGCAAGTCGATCGACTGAGTCAAAGGCATCTGTTATGTCAAGAAACACCATAACGGTGGATCGCCAATAAACATAGCGGTGCTCCAACACTTGACGCAAGGTGAAGATTTGGTCGATGCAACCCTGACCTCGACGAAATCCGGCTTGCGCTTCACGAATCTGGCTTCACGAGTGCCAGTCAGTCTGTGGAGAATGAGAGAGGCAAGCAATTTAGAGGCAATCGAAATCAGACTGAACCCTCTATGATTGCCGCATTCCAAACGGGAGCCTCCCTTGAAAATTGGGACAATGACGGAGCGGTTCCAGTTTGTCGCGACTGTTTCCTGCTCCCAAAGTTTTACTAGCAACACGTGTAAATCATTTACTAGAACAGATCCCTCGAATTTGAAGAGTGCTGGGGAATTCTATCTGCCCCTGTGGCCTTATGCAATTTCAACAGCCTGATCTCACGTTCGACATTTGCGCGTGAGGGCGGATCCAAGGAGACGGCCCAGGGAGAAGGGCGCTCAATGCCCGAAAAAGAAACCGATAACTCAAGCTGGTTAAATTGCCTAGCAAAGTGTTCAGCCCAACGCTCCAAGCGTTTTGACAGGCTGTGGATCAGCTGCCCACTCTCGTCGCGTATGGTCTCGCTACCACCAGGTTTCCTGCTGCCTGTTTCCCATATCAGACGGAATAACACGATGATTACCAACGGCAGCGGCGGTTTCCATCTCAGAGGCACGGTGAGACCACCATGTTCCGCGGTCCTTCTTCAGGCTAGCAAGTAGTCTTGCCCTGAGATTTTTGCAAGCCTCATCGAATTCGCTTCCAGCCGGAATACGTCGGCGAGCATCCATAAGTTCCAGAGACTGCGTAGACTCAATGTCCGGTTTGGCAATTTGCTTTGCCACATGAAGACATGCCTGCTAACAGCAACGCTTGACGAATATGCGACCAGTGATCTTCAACGGTGTTTAGTGGGCGCTTACTCAGCACAAATGTCAGCGCACTTTGGTACACATTCAGAACATCTGGCTTCGCCAGCTGGCTGGTGTCAATCCGTTCACATCGACGTTGCGGACGTCCACCGAAACGCAGCAGGAGGTCGGCACAGACATGTGCGTAGTCAGAGCCAACGCTCGTGCTCCAAATCGAGCGACAGTTTTGGACACAGCCTCTCCAGCGGTAACTGATCGCGATATGATCGATTTGCGTCCATGGCTGGCCCGAGGCTGGTGGCCACCAAGTCATGCTTCTGCGGGTGCTGTGTCGAAAAGTAGTGCTCGCGAGAAAGAGGCGAACATCTTCACACAGCTGTAGCAATCGTTCACTATTATCATTACGGGAGGCTACACCATGTTGGCCGCCCAGATGAAGCTCATTAGAGGAGAATTTTCCGGCTTGGACGTTTATATCGCCAGCCAAAACCACTGTATCCGTGCCTCTTCTGTAACGAAGGAGATCGTGAAGTTGCTGATAGAAATCATCTTTTACGGAATCAGTGCTACAGTTTGTAGGGGCGTAGGCCGCAATGACGAACAGGCACCGTTTGTCCCCGCGCGACTTCGTAGCACGGAACGAACCAGCTAATCGAACGGCGCACATCCTACTGTTTACTGGGATCCAATCAATCAGGGCAGCTTCAGCCCGGGGACTCAAAACAATGCCGACGCCAGGTTGACCGGCATTTGAAGCTGCATCATCTCCAGACAGGCATAATGTGGATGTGCCGCCAGTCTCGCATGTGGGAGATCTCAGGGTAAGCACGGAGCTCAAACCTTGCAGGCGGGTTTCTGATAAACAGCGAACATCGATCGATAGGGTCTCTAGTGTGCGGACAAGTGCTGCCTGTTGCCCAATCTGCAGCAAAGTGCGCACGTTGAGGCATATCAGTCTTAGCGAGACACGAGGACTCCAAAGGGAAACAGATGAGCTGACATTGTCCGCTTGGTTGAACATGGACTTGTCGACCGGATTGGAGCGAGGCCCTGCGATTGTGTGTGATTTGAAATTAGAAGACAAGCGACCATTGAAGTAAGCTGGAGGAGGGCCAAGAATTAGGGGGTTGAAAAATGGGGGGATACAAGTAAAGTTGGAGCGGGACGATAAGGATGAAGAAACGCAAGAAGGGGTATAAGAAGATAGGAAGGCCTGAGCAGTAGCATCCATACCCCTATCTAGCCTGCTCGAGGCAGCAGATAGGGCGCCGTTTATTATCCTCTGCGACGGACAGAGCATCAAGAAATTGTTGTAGGAAAGGTTCATTGTATTGCGTGGGCAGAATACTGTCAGGCTGCCCAGGCCTAGACAGAAGAACGATTAGGGTTCTCAACCAAAGTCTTTGGTTCAAAAACCGGGTTTTGGCACTGGACTACAGAGCACGTTTTATAAAATGAGGAGCCACCCCCATTCCAACCCCCAACCTGGAGGACCAGGAGGCTGAGTTTGTCTGGTCTCTAACCATTGACCAATCTGGTATGAGTGGCTCTGAAGGTGCAAGAAAAGCACCACCTAGCATAGCTCAATGAATCTCTGAGGCATGCAAACCATCGCACTACGGTAAGGTCCAGCCTCATTGCGATGGTGAAACTTTCCTCAGTAGAAGCACTGATCACAGCCTTCGGTAGGTTGTTCCAGTGTCCCCTAAGTCAACAACCTACTTCGGCTTGGGAAACCGGGCAGTATCTCGCCCTCTGAAAAAAAACATGGACATTTTTGTGATGTGTATTATTTTACTGTTTCTGTACTTTTGTTTGAATCCCATGGTTTCTGATGACATTATGTCTGTTAGCAGACGTTTGCAAATATATATATATATAATATATATAATGTATATATATATATATATCGTTGCCCATCGTTCGAGTGAATAAAGCGATCGCTGGACGGATGGACGTGGAGCCGCCTCAGTTTAAAGAGTTTCCAGCTGCAGCCACACGTTGAGCTATCTCTGTTGAGCTGGTAGAATTGTTGGAGCTCATTATCCAAGTCGCCTGAGTATGCGTCTTGTGTAAAGCAGATCGCCATACGCTGGAGTCGAACTGATTAAGATAACTTTCTAAGCAATGGGATTGATTTTGAACATCTCAATCAAATCACACTTGAATTTACTGCGAGGGTAACTTGCCGGTAGACCATACTCAAAGATTGAGGGCACATGTGAGACAAACAGAAGTTTCAAGGTATCAGGAGTCATCTGAGAGAATGACCTCCTTATGGACCAAAACATCCTTTTGGCTATGGCGACTTTTGTATGGTGTCGTGGGTTGTTAGAAGGCCAGAGGGCACGATTACACCGAGATCCTTTGTTCGAGGCATTTGGGAGTAAAGGACCCCGAATGTGGTAGATGCCGTGGTTCAGAAGCGCTAACTGGGAGAACAAAATACAGATAAGCCCCAAAGGACTGACCAGTCATGCAGTGTATTAAGGGTCGCCTGCAGTTTCTCAGCATCATCGATGTTGTCAACCTCCAACCACAGCCTCAGATCATCGGCATAGATTAAACAACCAGCTTGAAGGGCTGTCATGTCATGGCAGTCGTGTACTTGCCACTGTAGCGCTACTCCATGACTGAAATGTCGGTGAAGGTGCTCATCGTGCTCAACGCTTAACGGAGCGACCGTCTAACGATAAGGGATTAAAGTACTATCCGTGAAGGTGGCCTGGTACAGTGTAAACGTGCTTACGTAGAGTTAGATGTTGTATGGTTATCTAAACGATAAGGGCAATTTAAGGGTATCATCGTATGGTAGTGAGCAGAAGGAGAATCCTTTATCAGCTCCGTCGTTTTCCAGTCACTGCGGACATTGCTAGGGTTATTGCGAAAATAGGGTTCCACAATGAACCTTAAAACTGTGTTGTGAAGCAATATGCAGACACAGTTATCAGGTGGGAGTCCAACAGCTCCTTGAAACTTTCCTCGGACTGCGCATCAACAACGAGCGTCGGAATGCGATTCCAGTCATTAACCATGCGCTCACATCTGGTGGGAACACCGCGTGAGCAACGAGCGTGTTCGACGCCTTGTTTATGGCACAGGAAAAGGAAATGAACCGCTCAGCACCGTTATTTCACGCATCAGGCTCCGATGGCTCGGCCATGTGTTACGCATGCCAGCCCACCGACTCCCGCGACGTGTGTTGTTTGCGTGCCGGGGTGTGGATGGAAGAAGAAAAGGGGGTGGCCAAGCGATGACTTGGTCGAGAGGAAGGTAAGTCCTCACTTCTGAGCTGGCTCGTTTGGAAGGTCTCGGCTCCCTGGTTGGGTCAGAAAGACGATGAACACGTTTGGTTGGACACATTTGCCGATATGGCTAGGAGCCGACCTCAGTGGCGTTCGTGCTGTGAGTTTCTTTGTCCCACCCCATTCCTCTTAGCCTCCCCCTCCAACCACGATCTCATTATTTAGCCTAATATAATTTTGCATAGTAATTTTTTCTTGATGCACAGCAGCCGGCTGGTGCCTTACCGGAACGATGCCCATCCGTTACCGGTAGCTCAGCCAGCTTACACCAGTTGCATTTTTCTCCTGTTTTGCTATGTATTGCGGCACAGTAGCTGAAGTGTTTCCCACCTCTAGCTAACGTGCAATGATGATGATGACCATGCGCGTGGATAGAGCTAGATCTGACCACACACAAAGTCTCCTCGACTTGAACAGTTTCCATCTGTGACGTGTCGAACTTTAAATGTTTAGATGAAAGAACTGCTATAACTCGTTTCCTAGATTTCCTCCTTGAGTGTAGATCAAATCGCCGCGACGAGGACGGTAATCCATGGAGAAAAGATTTGATCGCTGGGGACGGAGAGGATAAGGTAGGCACCGCAGCTCTGGCACATTTAGATCCAAGGCGTTGAAGCTTCTTAATCATATCGCATTCGGTCTTCGTGAGAGTCTGAGCAGCTGGCAAACAGTACTCGAGAATTGGGTGCACGTGAGGCAAACAGGAGACTAGAGAGTTATGGAGTAAGAAGGGAGAATGTTCTTCATAAGGCATGAAACAACCTGTAAGCAGAGACGGTCCTTTTCCGGGTGTCCTCAGTTGTTTTGAGATAAGAAGACACAATTACTCCGAGGTCCCTTTCCTGAGCGACATTTTCCAAGCAAGAAATCTCCAATATGGTACACCCCAAATGGTTCACGAGCACCAATCGGGAGTACGGAATATGTGTCCCGGTTGACAGACCATTTTACCGACCAGCCGTCATCATCATCATTATACACGTCAGCTAGAGGTGGGAAACACCTCAGCTACAGTGCCGCAATACATAAAGGAAAAGGAAAATAAATACAACAGTTGCATGCCAGCTGAGCTACCAGCAACGGATGGGCATCGTTCCGGTAAGCTGCCAGCTGGCTACTAGGCATAAAGGAAAATTATTACATTGCACGCTACGAAATGAGATCGTAGGTGGAGGGGAGGCTAAAATGAATGGGGAGGGACAAAGAAACTCACAGCAGACCACTGAGGTCGGCTCCTTGCCATGTCAGCAATTGTATCCAGCCAAACGTGTTCATCGTCTTTTGAACCCCAACCAGGGAGAAGTGACGCTCCAAGTAAGGCCAGCTCCGAAGTGAGGGCCTTCATTTCTTTGGACCAAGTCATTGCTTAGCCACCCCTCTCCTTTCATCTACATCCCCGGTGAGCAAACAACGCACGTCGTGGAAGTCGATGCGCTGGCATGCGCATCGACTTGCCCAACCATCGGGACCTGGTGCGTGAAATAACGGTGCTGAGCGGTTCAGTTCTTTTTCCTGTGCCGTAAACAAGGCGTCGAACACGCTCGTTACTCACGCGGTTGTGCCATCAGATTTGAGCCAAACTGCGAAGGCACCGATGGTCGAACGTAACTAGCCTCTTCATGTCTGCCGATTTTAGGGGCCAGGTTTCGCAACCATACAGTAGGGTCGAACGTATCGCAGCATTGTACACTCTAGCCTTCAGGGTGATAGTAATGTCGCGCCGTCCCCATAGGTGGCGAAGGTTAGCAAAAGCACTTCGAACTTTTGCCATACGGTTCATGATTTCGTCTTCAATCCCAAGGACGCTGATACAACTTTCCAGGTAATTGAATTTCCGAACGACTTCCAGCTGATCCCCACCAAGGATCAGCGCAGGAGGTGATCCCTGCCAATCTTGGAGGAACGCTTTGCATTTCGATG
>CALYDF020006090.1:0-13755 GCA_944474145.2 Dicrocoelium dendriticum
CCGCCTTTAAACGCAAGCGAAGGAGTTCCAGAGTAATTGTTGGCTCCGCAGAAACCCACTCCACCAGCGAATCTACGTGGCTTTCCCCAAGTACCCTGCGACGACCTCCTCCGTGCGGTCGTATTGATTCCGTGGACTCGTGCGATCGAATCCAATTGCGGCACGTTTTCACCTTCACATGCAGAGTACGAGCAACCTGCCTCCAATCTTCTCCTTCCTCGTACGCTTTCATTATTACATTTTTCACCTCTATGGAGTGTACAGCGTATGGTCCTCTCCGGAGCATGGTGTTTACGATGACTGCACGTTAACAAGCAAACTGCTAATGTATTTGGCTGCGGCTCGTTTTCCTTTTTCCCTACCCTGCAATCGTCTGTGCCTTTGGGGTGCGCTGATTGGTTACATGCCCTTCTGTGGGTAGAGGAACACAGTCGCACATGGTGTCACCCCCGTCCACTGTGCACAGAGGTGTGTGAGCTCATGTTTTGGTTGCGGCGTCTCAATTGGGTCCATGCCACCGATATGCGTCTGAGGTCCTATTTGCTGAAGGCGCTTGGCCAATGAAACAGCCCCTACAAAGCCAGAGAGTGGTTCATTTCCGCATACCGAAGACTCACAATGATTGCCCCGGAGGAGCAACCCTGTTGACTCCCAGGCCTAAATGTTTTGCCCGAATGTCCAACTTTAATGGAAAAATTTATAGATTGGAAATTCTGCAGACCATGTGGATAGGCGATTGAGGTCTTAGTGAAGTACGTCATAGTCGTCTTAAGCGTCAATTTCTCTCCAAATTTTATTGTCGTCCGCAAACAAGCCACATGGCGACCGGACAATCTGAAGTAAATCGTTGATGTGGATCAGGCACAGAGTGGGCCACAGTAAAATGCCTTAAGGCACGCCACTTGTGGAGGTAAAGCCGTCACGCAGATAGTCGTCCACCTGTACTCCCTAACTTCGTCCAGAAAATGATCGCGGATCCACCGGTGCAGTGAGCCACCGACACCGCCCATCCTTACTTTGCGAAGGAGAACCTCATATCTGTCCTTGTCTGACGCTTTACTGAAATTGATGAATATCGCTTCGACAGACTTCTCCTTGCTTAGTGATTCCAACTTCTAATGCCTTGTTACCAGCAAGTTTGTAATGCCTAAGCGATCTTGCATAAAACCGTGCTGTGAGTGCGTCAGGACCATTATTGACTGTAGCAACTGCAATAATCCAACCGAGTGCCAATAATCCAAACCTGAGGGGCCACTCATTAAAACTCGCAGAACAATACAGTCGTCTGGAGTGCCGCAGAAATTTCTTTTCCATTCGTGTTTGTCACCCGTGGAATGCACTCCCGGAATGGGTCATCTCTGCACCGACACTAACAGTATTTAAAAGACGGTTGGACGGCGCACTCATCAACTTACACTTTGTTACTTAACACCTGGAGTTTACCCTGGAATTATTTGTTGTTAACTGTGGGTGTTGTGAATCTATGTGGATCGCAGGACTGCAGCGAAGCAAGCGATAAGTCCTTATTTTCATATTTAAAGTATTAACTATTTTACTATCCTTATCATCATTATTGTTACGTTGATATCCCCACCAACTATCCAATGGGACTTGTAAAGCAACGCTTCTTAACCCGTATACATTCATTGTTCATTGTTCATTCGTGACCAGGTGACAGCTGCTGCCGTGGAGACCGTGGGGCACACAACCTGTAAGCGGCCGATTGGTTTGATGAGAACAATGCGACAATTGGCGCATTGGTGACTGAGAAGCATGCAGCATTTACTTCAAATGTGGCAAACCATGGTGACTTGGGGTAAAAGAGCCCGTTTTGCAAATTCATCGGCGAGTGACTCGAGAGCTCCGTCTCATTAAAATGCCTGGTGGACGGAGAAGTCGAAGCAGATAGAATGCTAGGCCGAACACTGCCAACACACCCCTTGAAGGCGGTGTATGGACCGAGATCGCAACCAATGATGATGCTAATCAACGGTACTTCACGCGCTACCTGCGAACAAACGGCAGGAATAATGCAGCTAAGGCGAAATAACCTTGCATGTCTTTTGAGCGATTAAATGGACCATATTAATCGGCCTGAAGCAGCGTAATATGAAGGTGAGTTTTGCAGGCACACCGACACTGGCTCAGACGCAGAGAGCATCTGTTCAGCTGCGAAAGGATAAATGTGCCAGTGCCGACGGGATGCTGTTTGACATTTTGAAACACGGCGGAACTGTCTTGTTGACTGCGCAGTAACAATTGGTACAACGCGTGTGGATTGAGGAGGAGGTGCTTCCTAAGCTCTGGAATGCCCTAGCGCAACCACAGCATAAAGACAAAATAAACAAGCAATGTGCCACGAATTTTCGTGGCATCAACTTGCTGAGTTGTGTGGGCAAGTTGATTGTCCGAATCCTGCTCAACCGACTCGTTAGTCAGGTTGTAGAACCGAACATGGCGGAAGAGAATTGCGGCTTACGTTTGGGTCGCAGCACCATAGATATGGTGTTATCGGCTCGTCAGTTGCAGGAGAAGTGTAGTGGAAGACACCAGCGGTTGTACTCGCTTTTCGTTGATTCCACTAAAGGATTTGATACAGTGAACTGCGAGGCATTGGGGCTGGTGTTAGGTAAGTTTTGTTGTCCAAGTAAGTTTGTAACTTTAATTGCATGTCTGCTGAGTGGTATGCGGGAGAGGGTGCACCTGAGTGGACAGACGTCGGTTGAGTTTGCAGCTGTTTCCGGCGTGAAACAAGACTGTGTCTTAGCTCCTGCCCTATTTACTATTTATCTTCAGGCAATGATGTCTTGTGCTTTTGATACGGATTGTGCTTACAGTGTTTTCTGTGTAGCGCTGCATTGCTGGTAGATTACTGAACACCCGTTGTGTCGGTGCCAGAACCATAGTCTGTGAGACAACTATCCGTATGTTGCTGTTTGCTGACGACTGTGCGTTGTTTGCACGCAGCGCGGATGAGTTCCAGCATATGACTAGTACATTGAATTCGACAGTTGTCAAATTCCGGCTCACCACCAATATAAGCAAAAACGTCTGTTTCTTTCAAACTAACCGGAAGTGCGACCTGGAATATTGCCTCCAATCAGCATTGATGACTAAGCATTGAACAAGACCTCCCGCTTCTGCTACCTTGGGAATGTCGTTTCGTCTGACCAGCAGATACACAGTGAGTTGCATATCCGAGTATCATAGACAGCGGCGGCATTCGGAGAGCTTGAGTACCAAGCATGAAACAACCACCGGCAAAATGTGGGCACTACAGTGATGGTCTACAAATTCATAGTGCTTTCCGTTCTTCTATATGTCAGCGAAAGTAAAAGATGTGGCGGCGAGATGTGCGGTATATCGAGTGGTTTCCTCAACTGTGTCTGCGACGGATTCCGCGCATCGGTTTATTCGACGGAGATGCCGACACGGAGGTGCTGCGCAGAAGTGGAATGTATGCAGTGGAATGCACACATCTGCTGAGACACTTGTGGTGGCTCGGTCAAGTGCAACGTATGGATTCGACGCAGATACCCATGCAGCTGTTGTATGGCCAACTGAATGTGGGGATGAGTCATGTAGGGGAACCGATGCTTCGTTAACAGTACTTTCACGTTCCAATGTGTATATTAGGTCATGAGAATCGAAAGCTGTTGCTCGGCATGCATGACGCGATATGATCACGAAGGTCGTTGTCGAGGTGCAAGAGAAAGCCCTCTTACATGCAGAGAAGAAGCGGCAAGTGAAAAGCGACAGGCACCGATGGAATGTACCCCATCGACGTCCAGCATGATGCTGTAGCATATACGGTCGCGAGTGTCTAAGTGAGTCAAGCCTAGGGAGTCACGAGAGAGGCCATTAGGGCCAGCATCAAAACGACGACGTGTCCTACTGGGAACGTAAGCAGAATCGGCTCAGAATTGCATTCGGTTTACTAACCGCGTGCGTGTTAGTTTGCCTACAGGCATTCAGGTACAGGACCCCAAAGAGGTGGTATTTGGAGAGAGTGGAATGAGGATGGTGGATACGGAGGACATACAATTCGCGGAATTAGTGTTGTTTGGTGGTGTGGCGGGTAAAACGCCACTAGACCTCAAAAAAGGTCGGGAGGGAGAAATACTGTAAAAATTTCGACCCACTGTGTGATTACAGATGGCTGGCTGTTGCACATAACCTATCTGTCTGTTTAGGTTATTTACATGTTGAGGAAATGTACGAGGATTTTGGTTGTGACAATGTATCTCAGCTACGTGTAGTTCACTAGCAATTGGCTCACAGGTTATGGAGCGCACAGTTTTGCATATTCGAAGGTTTCATGGTTTGGGAAATGCTGATTGTCTGCAGCGTTCCGGTGGTTACAGCATTTGGTGGAACGTATAAAATTGAAGTTTTCTGTGCTTAGGAGCACCGGTATAGATGCCACGTGAGGTTTGCTACCAGTGTCTATTCCAACATGGTTGCTTCGCAGTGTTTTATCTATTAGAGGCGCACGGCG
This sequence comes from Dicrocoelium dendriticum, assembly GCA_944474145.2. Classification (NCBI taxonomy): domain Eukaryota; kingdom Metazoa; phylum Platyhelminthes; class Trematoda; order Plagiorchiida; family Dicrocoeliidae; genus Dicrocoelium; species Dicrocoelium dendriticum. The sequence continues at coordinate 4,499 of CALYDF020006090.1, forward strand.
TTTTGGACAGGAGGTTTTCGATTTCTTTCCAGTGCGTCTTTGCACCTAGATGGTGAACGACAAAGAGTGATTGGAAATAGTATTTTACACAATGGAAAATGCTTGTATGTTCTGGGACGAATTGTGCAGTAATGTTGAGCTAACGTGACATTGAGTGGAGACGCAAGCGATATTTTTACGACGGTTGCTGTTTGAGTTCAACTTTAGAATTGCTTCATTTATGGTAAAACTGTCACCTCGATCAACCAAGAGGGAGAATTCCCCAGTTTCCGTGGGTAGCGGAACACATTGGTTACAAGCTGCTTGTCAAAATAAGCATTTTTGCACTCTCTTTGTAGTACTGTTAAACCTAGTTTAGGTACCATCGAAACGTAACCACTCCTAAGGGATAATACGCTCCTACTGCAAGTGAATCTTTCAGCAAAAGTTTCGGTCGGCAAGTTAAAAAGTATTGGCTAGATCTGCTTCTAAGACCTATTTCACAGCCTCACGTAAGAAAACCGCGGTCTTTAAATATGACAATCTTTAATCACTGCATAGGAGATAGCCTCAAGGGATAACGTTTCTGGTAAATTAACTGCTATCACAATTTGGCATTGTTTAGTGTGCTCATGAAGCTCAAATACAACAGGTTGCATAAAACTTCCAACGGAACGCATGTGTTCCATTTTTGGTGTGTCTGAATAGTTAAAAAGATACTTGAGCTATTTAATTAGCTCGGGGACTCTGTAAACAGATTCAAACATTTCCTTCAAGTTTTTCAGCTATAGGTCCAAAGTAGCAATCATTTGCATTGCTTTAGTGGGCGATTCTGCATTAGCTGCACTATGCACTATCAGAGAAATATTATGAGAACTATACTTAGTTTACATTTTCACTCTTACGCGCGGTTTCGGCGTTATCTTCATCTTAGATGATGAGCCTTTTGATATTTCCGTGCTAACGGACGGGTTATAAGCAAATGTTTTGCCAGCGTTTCAGTGGCTTCCTGTGTCTCCCTTGAGTTTCTTGTTTTGACTGATGTAACGAGCACTTTTACTGATTAGTCCCTCGGTTTTAGGGCTTGTAAAATATATTTCAGTTGCACAAGTATTAGACAATATCGATCAAATTTCACCTTTTTCAGTTACAGTGAACGAGACAAATCAAACAGATATCGGTAAACAGGCGAGGATACACTTTACTCTTTTAGGGCTTATACGACCTAACTAAACGGCACGATAAGTACACGGGTACAAAACCGCCACTGTTTCAGATGCAGAGATCGATAGAAACAAACCGGATGTTAGAGGGCTCAATTGTGCAGATTCCGCCAGGGTTTCTGCAGAAGCTACGACGGTTCGTGCACACCTGAGAGCATTTGGCATTCATCAGAAATGCGATTTGTCAATAATGATGCACACAATCCGCCATCTTGCTTGTGAAGTTGCTACAGCGCGATCAAATCATGAATTCTATGGGGGTACTAACAAACTGTTGATTTTCTATCATGTGCTAGCGTGCGTAAAGCTGTTCGTTTACACGCATGCGTTTTGTTTGTCGAGCTAAATGGTGATTGGTGCATAGATATGCATTTATCTCCTCATGGAAAGAAACCGCTGCTCTTCCCGTGCCGTATGCATGTCACCTTGCGTCCAAATAATGCCACCTTAACAGTGATGCGAATATTCACCAGTCATTTATGCGATTTGGCCAGTTGGACGTAAGGCAACAATAAGCCTTACTCTCTGCGTTAGTTCTCATAATATTTAAGGGCATATTGTTTTGCTCACTCACTGTCTACCTATCCCTAGTGTTAACCTCATCCAGTAATTCTAGTGTTTCGCATAAACAGCGTGTAGCTAACGAGCATCTCTAAGTGGTATAAGACAAAGAACTGTAGGCAAGAGCAGTTATTGAGGAATTCAGATGCGACCGGAGTACAAAAAGTTGCAATCAAATAGGCACGGAATTCACAAGCATTAGTTGCACGGTAAATTCTCCTGAGCCATTTGCACGTATTGGGGACAAACATACTCAGTCGCACTCAGAAAGTCACGTGTTGCAGAGGTACTCTGCTAATGATCCAGTCAGGTGCCGCAGCTCAGACAAGCCTTTCCCATACTCTCTGCAGCTACGCAATGACATGGAGTGTCTGGTTCTTAAGCCTCCGGCATAGAAACAACCGGGCTATGCCTCATCAGGTGCGCTGGTGGCCACATTGCGTACCATGTCAGCATGCTTGTGAATGACAGTCAAGCCTGGGTTCGACGGTTGCAGCCTTCAAGCTTTAAACCGTCCCGTTTGTCATTCTCGTCCGTGGCTGCATGCTTATATGACCCTCTGAGTGAAGTAATGCAGATTTCGTCCACAAATGATGTCACTGGCAGCTACCCTACTATGCGATCCGGGCTAAGTTAGGAGTCGTAGTGTACTAGGCGGAGGCTGACCGAACTAGTTCTGAACCGGGCACAATGATTTCATTCTTCCACAAAACTGGCGGACACAGATCCAGGACAGTGGTACTGCTACCATTTCGGAGACTGCTCATGCACCGTCAGCCGTGATTGCGCAATCCTACTTTCAACCATAATCACGTGCAAAGAATTTATCATTTTGGGACAATTAGGAGTTCCTTCATGCAACACAGGCTTGGTACAATATACTTAGATAGATTAATCCTGGTATCCATGCTTAGTATAAATCTCATCATCATCATCACCATCGTTACACGTTAGCTGGAGGTGGAAAACACCTCAGCTACTGTGCCGCAATACAAAAGATAAGGAAAGGAAAACAAACGGTGGCACGCCCGCTGAGTTCCCAGTAACGGATGGACATCGTTCCGGAGAGCTAACAGCTGGCTGCCGTAAAAGAGAGTCATATTATGCCTAACAAATGAGATCGTGATTGGAGGGGGATGCTAAACAGGAGGGGGATGGACAAAGGAACTCACAATACAAACCTCATTGGGGCAGGCTCCAAGCCATATCAGCAAGTGTGTCCAACCAAACGTGTTCATCATTCTTAGGACCCCAGCCAGGCAGTCGGGATGCACCAACCGACGCCAACTTCGAAGTGAGGGTTTTCATTTATCTCGACAAAGTCATCACTTGGCCTCCCCTCCTCCTCTTCCAACCGCACCCACAACGCGCAAACAATGCACGTCGCGGGAGTCGGTGTTCTGACATGCGAAACACCTGGCCCAGCCATCGGAGCCTGGTGCGTGATATAATGGTGCTGATCGGTTCACTCGCTCTTCCTGCACCAAATACGCGACGTCGAACACGCTCATTGCTCACGCGGTGCTCCCACCAGACATGAGCTAAGCTGCGAAGGCAGCGATTACCGAAAATGACAAGCCTTTTTATGTCTGTCGACTCGATGGGCCATGTTTCACAGCCATACAGGAGAGTTGAACGGACGGCTGCGTTGTAAACTCTGCCCTTGAGGGCGGGAGTAATGTCGCGTCTGCGCCATAGGTGGCGGAGATTGGTAAAAACACCTCGAGCTTTTGCTATACGGTTCGGAACCTCATCTTCAATCCCACGGGTGCTAATATAGCTGCCCAGGTACTTGAATTCCTGAACGACTTCTAGCAGATCACCATCAAGCTTTAGCGCAGGGTTGGGTCCTTGCCAACCTTGAAGAAATAGTTTTCATTTCGATGGAGCAAAGCATAGCCCAAAACGATTGACAGCCAGTGCTAATCGGTCCAGGGCTGTTTGGCATGTATGGGAGCTGTCACAGATTAAGGCAATATCGTCCGCATACTCCAAATCAAGAAGTCGCTCACCAGGAAGTAGCTCCGCACCTTCTAGGTCGTGTCCAGTGAACGCTGTTTCCATGACTTCATCAATAGCGAAGTTGAAGATGAAAGGTGACAGCGGGCATCCTTGTCTCACACCGCTGGTGATACTGATGGGTGGCGAGAGTTTGCCATAAATCCTCACCCTGCCCGAACTATGTGCGTACAGCGCTTTGATAATGTTTACCTATTTATCAGGCACACCTTTCCTCAGCAGACAGTCCCAAAGGGCACATAGATCGACTGAGTCGAAGGCACCTTTTATGTCAAGAAACACCACAACGGTGGGTCGCCAATAAACATGGCGGTGCTCCAACACTTGACGCAAGGTGAAGCTGTGGTAGATGCAGCCCCGACCTCGACGAAATCCGGCTTGCTCTTCATGAATCTGGCTTTCACGAATGCCAGTCGGTCTGTGGAGAATGACAGACGCAAGCAATTTAGAGGCAATCGAAATCAGACTGATCCCTCTATGATTGCCGCATTCCAAACGAGAGCCTCCCTTGAAAATTGGGACAATGACGGAGCGGTTCCAGTCTGTCGGGACTGTCTCCTGCTCCCAAGGTTTTACTAGCAAATCGTGTAGATCATCTACTAGAGCAGATCCCCCGAATTTGAAGAGGGCTGGGGGAATTCTATCTGCCCCTGCGGCCTTATTCAATTTCAACAGCCTGATCTCACGTTCGACTTCTGCGCGTGAGGGCCGATCCAGTGAGACGGCCCAAGGAGAAGGGCGCTCAATGCTCGAAGAAGGGAGCAATAACTCAGGTTGATTAAATTGCCTAGCAAAGTGTTCAGCCCGACACTCCAAGCGTTTTGACAAGCTGTAGATCGGCTGCCTACTCTCGTCGCGTATGGTCTCGCTAACACCAGATCTCCTGCTGCCTGTTTCATGTATCAGACGGAATAATTTACGATGATTACAAACGGCAGCGGCTGTTTCCATCTCAGAGGCAGGATGAGACCACCAGGTTTCGTGGTCCTTCCTAAGGCTAGCACGTAGTTTTGCCCTGAGATTTTTCGAGCCTCATTGTATTCGCTTCCAGCCGGAATACGTCGGCGAGCAACCATAAGTTTCAGAGACTGCATAGTGACCCGATATCTGGTTTGGCGATTTGCTTTGCCACATGAAGACATGCCTGCTAACAGCAACGCTTGAGGAACATGCGACCAGTGATCTTTAACGGTGTTTTGTGGGTGCTTACTCAGCCCAGATGTCAGCGCACTTTCGTACACATTCAGAACATCTGGCTTCACCAGCTGGCTGGTGTCAATCCGTTTGCATCGACGTTGCAGACGTCCACGGAAACGCACCAGGAGGTCCGCACAGACAAGTGCGTGGTCAGAGTCCACGCTCGTGCTCCAAATCGAGCGACAGTTTTGGACCCAGCCTCTCCAGCAGTAACTGATCGCGATATGATCGATTTGCGTCCATGACTGACCCGAGGCTGGTGGCCGCCAAGACACACTTCTGCGGGTGCTGTGTCGAAAGTTAGTGCTCGCGAGAAAGAGGCGAGCATCTTCACACAGCTGTAACAATCGCTCATCATTATAATTACGGGAGCCTACACCATGTCAGTCGCCCAGATGAAGCTCATCTGAGGACAATTTTCCTACTTGGGCGTTTAGATCGCTAGCCACCACCACAGTATCCATGCTTCTTCTGTAACGAAGGATATGGTGAAATTGCTGATAGAGATCATTTTTTACCGAATCAGTGCTACAGTTTGTAGTGGCGTTGGCCGCAATGACAAACAGGCACCGTTTGTCCCCGCGCGACTTCGTAGCACGGAACCAACCAGCTAATCTAACGGCGCACATCCTACTGTTTACTGGGATCCAATCAATCAGGGCAGTTTCAGCCCGGGGACTCAAAACAATGCCGACGCCAGCTTGACCGGCATTTGAAGCTGAATCATCGCCAGACAGGCGCAATGAGAGTGTGCCGCCAGTGTCGCATGTTGGGGGATCTCAGGGTAAGCACGGAGCTAGTTTAAATTTCATGGAATGTTGATTTCCCCTTCTAATACTACATCAAAGAAGTTTTAGTTATCTGAGGTTCTTATTTGGATATTCTGTAGCGATGCTTGTTATGCATATATCCTCTTTCAAATCGTTCTGATCTCAAGCTTGTTTCAATTTTCGCACCCTAGGCACTACAAAATGCATCCTATTTAAAATTCAGTGACTATCTTTCCTGTTGCCTATCTAGTCGGTCCGTAGAAAGCGGAGAGATTGATTGCAAGTCTCGACTAAGACTGCCAGTGTTTCGAGCAAGTAGGCTTAACCGTGCAACGAACAACTGCCGGTGTCAAACAAGCGAGCAATGACGATATTTCGACAGGATAATCTGAATTTAGCTATTTCGCGTATTTTGGTCAGCCGTTTGGATAGCGGATTGGATAGATTGCATACAGGGATCAACAGCGTGTAATATACACCACGTACATTCATCTAGTCGCCACGTGCATGACCTTTTCTTCGTCGTAAACACTGCCGAGCAAGCAGCACAACTGATGTTGGCTTTAAGCAACTGTTACCCAGCAATCGAATTTACGGTTGTAAACGAATCTTACAATGCCTTCCAATTTTAGATGTTTACTTAAAAGAAACCTAATTGATACACTACCCTATGTTTGACATTTAGTGTCCAACGCATTACAGACCTACTCCGGTTCGTATCATATTTGCAATAGATAGCCAGCTATGTACAGAGGAAGCGATTTCATGTGAGCTGCAACGCGTCTCCTCTACAGTAGGCGAAAATCGACGTCCGGAGAAGTTCCTAGCAAAGCACACAATGGGGACGCGAAAACCGGAAACAAACGAGTGACTGACGTCATTAGGAAGAAATTGTTCATAAGGATGCCATTCAAAGGAGCTTAAATGGTAGGAGATTCAGATACCGTCTCTGTCCATCGATAAGTTAGGTAGCATGCTGCTGAGCCTGTGGTTTGGTACCAAGTTAAGAAGTTGCTTTTTAAATCCACCCTGGACTTGACAGACACTTGCGCTTCCACATAGGCTCTGCCTGTGTATTGGGCTGTTGCAAGCACTGGAAATGCATTGTAAGCATAAGTTGTGGAGCCAGTGTCATCGTCGAACGACGCATCTGAATCTCACTGCTTCCTGATGACAACATTTATCGGCGTAGCTTACATGTCGGCAGCAATGTACGTCAATACGTGCAAAAATGGCTGCTTGCTTGGCTGCCTGTACTAATTGTCCATGTCAGGGTAAGCTTGCGCGAATCCCGCCGTAAATTATTCCCAACAAGCTGCAAGGACGTCGGTAAATTGAAGAACAACGCTCAACTGGTTTCGGTATTTACCTTAATTACCCGAATGGACTTCGTGTGCCGCCACTATCTATTGGACCTTCGGCGATGATGTGGCGCTCAGCAATAATGCAGGTTTGTAGCAATGTGATGTGTTTCATTATCGAGTGATGCGATTGATGAAGCCTTGAGGCTAGCAGTCAAGTCACTGAAAATAATAGAAAGGTTTCATCTACATTCATAATCAGTTAAATGGTCCCATTTTGTGATCCTCTTGTGTCTTACTGACTGGTGTGGATCACGGGCCTGGAGTACCTGTGTCAAATTCATACGTTGTTATTTGTATTGCATTAGGATACAACTAGGCTCGCCTCCGCCAGACTTCCCTTTCAACGGACGTTTGGTTTTTCACGATGCGCAGTGCTTGGACGGTAATACTTTTTGCCATACATCACGAGTATAAAAAGTTCCATCGCATTCAGATCGTCCATGAACTGAAAGAGCACGCGACAACTGTGGTCTACCCATTTGATCGTAATAAGTCAGTTTTATGCTTATTCGATTCAACTCATCCGGAATGCAAAAGAAAGGAGCAGGCACTTGGGGTATATAATCAGCCCGGCTTATCAGTGCACATTTTCCACGTCTTCGGTTTCCGCTACATGTAAACGTGTTCAGTGATATTAAGAGACAAGGCGCTGAAACACGCTCGTGTGGTTGATATTATGGAGTTGTGCCAGGAGATCATACTGTAGTAATTTGCTTATATATATGTATATATATATACATATATATAAGCAAATTTCCTGTCTATTACCCACTACATCATTCCTACTGGCTCCAGGAGACAGTTGGTCGTTGCTGGAGGGGACGGGGTGCACGGTTCTTGTGGCCGTGCTAGGCTCGAAGATTGGTTCCATGCAATCAGTGTGGAGCGGACTACGGTCCAGCCACCGCCTTGTGTTCGCTTGATTCCCCAAATACAGTGTGCTTGTGTTTGCCTGTGAAGGAGTGTGGGCCGGCTCCGTTGATGAAACGTGGTTCCCATCCGCATGCCTCCCGGTCTTATTCCTTCGGATTTACACTGGATATGGGGTATGTGGTTGGAGCTGTGGGTGGTACAGCGCAAGCCATCCATGGTCCCTCTGTAGGCGCAGGCGTCCTGTGGCTTGTCACAGTGACAGGCAAATCCGAAACCGGATGCCGCCAACCATGTATGTATGTGTGCCCCATGCTGAGGCTGATGTTGCATTCTTGATGCTTCTTCACCGCAGTTGGGCTAAACCAACTTACACTAAACTAGGTCTTTTTCTGCTGGCTAAATTTCATTCCGCTTTATTTGGTTTGTTCTGCCTCCCTGAATAATGTTCTAATAACTGGCCACGTTGCTTACACTAATTGCGCTTATCTTCGGTAATTTTGTTGCGTTTGTAGCATTTTAAGTAACTTGTGGACATTTCTTACTTATCACGGATTTGTTGCTGACCAACTTACTTCATATGGTAATTTAGCGAAGAGTTATGCCACTGTATCTGTATGCATTATTGGATTTATTTTATTTCAGCTTGTCGTTTAAATTGAATGGCTGTAGTTTGATACTCCTGGTATGGTTGCGTTTGATGTGTATGTTGACAAGGTGCCTACCTGTCTATTACCCACTACATCGTTCCTACTGGCTCCAGGAGACAGTTGGTCGTTGCTGGAGGGGACGGGGTGCACGGTTCTTGTGGCCGTGCTAGGCTCAAAGAGCGGTTCCATGCACTCAGTGTGGAGCGGACTACGGTCCAGCCACCGCCTTGTGTGCGGCTGATTCCCCAAATACAGCGTGCTTGTGTTTGCCTGTGAAGGAGTGTGGGCCGGCTCCGTTGATGAAACGTGGTTCCCATCCGCATGCCTCCCGGTCTTATTCCTTCGGGTTTACACTGGATATGGGGTATGTGGTTGGAGCTGTGGGTGGTGCAGCGCAAGCCATCAATGGTCCCTCTGTAGGCGCAGGCGTCCTGTGGCTTGCCACAGTGACAGGCAAATCCGAAACCGGATGCCGCCAACCATATAAGCAAATTACTACAGTATGATCTCCTGGCACAACTCCATAATATCAACCACACGACGGGATCCCGCCTGAAGTATTGAAATACGGTAGATCAGCGTTGTTGACTGCGCTGCACCACTTGGTGCAACGCGTGTGGATTG
>CALYDF020006091.1:0-13734 GCA_944474145.2 Dicrocoelium dendriticum
CCATGGACGTCACAGTGACAGGCAAATCAGGATACGGACGCCGCCAAATCATTGGTAAGCGGCGCTTGGCTAACGAAACAGCCGCTGCGCGCATGTCACTGTTACCAGAATCAATGGACCATGAATTGGTGAACCTGCTAAGCTAAGTGGGCAATTTGGTATCGAAATAGCCTAACTTGATACCTGTATGGTCTAATTTGAGACGATCTTGGTTTAGACAGACCGGTATCGAAGTAAGATGGAGACCATTTTGCTTGACATGCTGAACATCATGTCGGACAATAGTAACACTTTCGTTAGTCGAGGAGCCCTTCCATCGTTAATTGCACGGCGTAAAGTTATAAGTATTCATTGCTGTGGACGGGTATACAGCCTGTGGAGGCCAAAACTCAACAAACGGGAAGGCCTGTCCAATGTGTATAAATCAGTAATGTGGATCCGGCTATTAGTGGATTATATTTGCGAATGTGCACTGTATGTTTAGTAAGACACACTATCAATCTGAATAGTGAATTGCACGGAAATGAACCTGTTCAGATCAATCGCTGGGATCGTCATAGCTGAAGCAGAGCGGTGTTACATGTTGCTCACACTCAACACAGCCCGCCACGACAGATTTCCTACTTCGCACGTACTTTAATATAAATGGAAGGAAATCGACTGGAACTAGGAACCATAGGTATGTCAACGGAAACGACTTCCTCTAAGCAATGGAATGGTGTCGTGCAGCGCATTTCAAAACGGTTGAATACTCCTTGGCGAATGACTGACAGTCTATCAGTCCTGGTACCTCAACATGATATGCAGGCAACTCCTAACAGCTATGCAACCGATTATCGCTATGGTCAGTTCGCTAATGCATGCCGACGTCATGTGATATACAACACATATGTTTATCAAGAGACCCATATCAAGCGCCTACGAACTACTTCCTAATTTAGCATGTGTGAATTTGGCTCAATGTCAGATGAGTTCTTTTGGCGTAAAGGATGTCTTTGCAAACACTCTGTCGTATGACACTTCTGACTACCCATATGTGTCTACCTCGAAACTCATTGCCCCACTACAGATACCCCCGGGAAAATTTTTCAGCCACATGTTCCTTTTATGCACGCATAGCATTTTGTTTTACTTTCGAAGAAAAACGCCGACAACTAGGTTGCTTTATTAAGAGTGACCCATTAGGCACGTTGCTCGCAGACGTAATCACGGGCATGCTTGAAGACGTCAAAAACGGCATATACGCACAATGTTGACGATGTACCGCTACTCATGTATTCGGATAATAAAATCATGCACGCGACAGACACACTCAATAACACGCTACCGAATCACGCAGCCACGTGGGACCGTGAACAGGAAAATTGTCCTCCCACCTACACACACTGACACGTGACCGTTGGATGGCTCGGTCAGGTCAGTCCACAGGAAAGCAAAAGTGATGGATCAGTATCCACAATCCAGGTGTTTCCTCTCTATAAAACACCAGCTGCGTCGCTTCCGGACATTGCTCTAGCAAACTCAGATAAGTTGCACAGTAAGAGTAGTTGTTTAATACACCAAAATCTATCGGTTTTCCGTTGCAGTTTTCAAGGCGTCTCATTGGCATATCCAAGAGAGATCGTGAGGCCGAGATTTATTGAAATGCAGCTGGAAAGTGACCACGTTAGCAAATTCACCGCGAAGATAATAGCCGTTTCCTGGAAATGGATAGTTGTTCTCATCCACAAACCTCTGTTTTTGCGTCCCAGTAACATCCAAACCATGAGACAACGCACGTCCAATTTCCTATAGAAATCCAACTTTAGCTTCAAATAAAGGCTAGTCAGCCTCACTGACCAATGTTCAGCTCTAATACTCCACTAATACATACTCGTGTTAGGCGGCCAGAAGGAATATTTGAATGCGGAATCGGGTGAGCCGAGAAACTGAATCACTTCAATAGACACAAAGCATTTATTGAGCTCTGGCCACCAAATCAACCTGATGAGCAATGCGTCAGCTGCTAGCTATTAGGACCAGAATTATACTCGCAGATCAGGCAAACCCTAATGAGTCAAAACGAAGATGAAATCGGTCGTGCGGTGTCAACGTTGGGAGGTGAAACGCAGAAAATTCCCCAACTTCGATGAGCCAATCAACGTCCTAGTGCGTAACCAGCGCAACGACATTCTCAGGCTACTGGAAGTTACTATTGCCGATTTACATGGCCACTGATGTGGGGGTTGGAGCAGCTATTACTCTCGACTTATCGTTGTAGCGCTTGGTCCCTACCAATATCCTGTGCCCTAGTTTTGTCGTGTCAGTTAGCGTTTGCATCTCACTGTGATACATCGGCACGAAAAGATCTGGTTTCCCAAAACTCACGTCCTCTGATTCTTGCGTTTAGAATACGAAGACGTGACTCAGCACACCATCTGGCTGCAAAGCTCTACGTAGACAAATGGGCTGGTTGATTTACGGTTAACTCGTGTCCAATCAATTCACCGTGGTCACCTTCAGTTCAGCAGCATTGTCACTGTCCAATTTACTTTCCATTCTGTCTTAGTCTAGGGAAGAAACGCGAAAAATGAACAATGGTCTAGCGGTCTGAGTGCTGTAGTACGACGCAGTAATAGCCTGTAGAGGTCAATGACCCGAATTTACATCACTGGCAGCAGCAACGGTCAAGTGTCTGAAGCGCACCCCTATTGATGGCAGTGGCCGCAATCAAAGGAGCCTGTCTGGAATTCGGTACCGTGACCACCTGTAGGAATTTTATGGTCCCTAACACTGGGTTAGCTTATCACGATGGATGTACTAGTTCCACGCCGTCTCGAATGACAAACCAACACACTGCAGGTCTAACTATCTAAAAGTGTTATGTCGTGGTTTATTTTTGGCTCGCAATGCTTTCGTCAAATTCTTTTCTGAAGCGTTCGATAGAAACAAAACTAACTACCACCGTGGTAGGCACAGTCTACATACACTTCCCAACACATCAAACTGGGATGTGGTTTTGACAGTGCAGTCTCTAGCCACAAGAGCTTTAATTAAAGTTAATAATACACTATATGCACACAGGAAGGGGGAACTTTCGACTGCCAACCAGGGAAGATGAATGGCTTGATGCGAAACTTGGACCACACAATCAGTCGGGGAAGCCATGTCCGCGCTTACTCTCACTGTCGTCTGGCAAGCGCTTCCTTTTTTGTTTAATCCATATGACAAGCCAATGCACTGCACAGCTGATTAGTCGGCAGCTGCCAGCCGCTAAAGCCGTGATGTGAAACTTGACGCGATGAGCACCAGTCAGTGCCAGTCACGGAAGGCAAAATAACACGCGAATAACCTCGGCATACATCGAATCCCATTGGGACGCACTTGAGGCCTGCGGTGGACTCGACGCCTAAAGTGGACCATACCATCCAATGTTCAGCTGTGCACCGGAAGTTTACCACTTTTAGATCAGTAAGTGTCCTCGAGTGGTATATTGTTGTGCTTCATAAGCACATCTACTAGTGAATTCTCAGTGCGGATGCATAAGAAGTAACTATACAACCAGCAGTGGTGTGCAAGCCATTTTCACATGTTTGGGATATCGCGTGCTTCGTTTCGGTATACCATTCCAAAGTCTTCCTGACCCTACAGGATTGTGTGATGACTATGGTGCATTTCCAGGTGTACATGCACACGCACAAGCGCACAAAACTAGTACCGAGCACACTTAGTTGAACAATGAACAATGAGCAATGATATATTACAGGTAAAAAGCGATTGTTTTACAAGTCCCGTAGGATGGTTGAAGTGAAAGTAAACATCAGTGTAAATCGTCAGTTTAAGCTTCTAGTGAATTCAAGTGTCTCTTATTCATAGAAACGCTGTAGAACATGTACTGAATTGTTACTGTAGAGTATTATGGGAAGTAATATGGGTAAGGCAGGTCTTAAGAACAATAGAAACGACCAACGCTTACTCGTGCGCCGCTTTCTTGGACTGGGGTAAATTGATGAGTGCAGTTGTAATATATCCGATACTATATTCCACAACAGCAGTGTGTAAATAGTGAAGCACAAAAGCTGAGAATGAGCACCGTATTTTTTCGTGTTTGTTCAACGTGGACATCTCTGATTATATAGCGTAATGTAGGTGGATAAGCGAACCATCCAGACGTCTTTTAAATAGCGATTGCGTGGGGGAAGAAACAACGTATGTGGGAAGAGCGTTCCAGTGTTGGCACACACGAAGGGACAAGAAATTCCGGCGGCATTCCAACCGACTGTATTGTGTGGCCAGCTTTAGATGGTGTCCTCTGAGTGTTGTATTGCTATTCAGCTTAAGTAGGTGACGACAACAATGGTTTGGATTCCGCAGGATCATATAAGTCATTATCAAGTCGCCACGCAGGCGTCGATATTTGTCCACTGTAGACCCCGAGGGTTTTCAGCCTCAATCGGTAAGGGAGATGAAACAGGCCCTTGACGTTCTTGGTCGCCCTTCGTTGTGGCAGTTCAAGAGCGGTAAGATCTTACTTCTGCCATGGTTGCCAAGCGTGGATGGCGTACTCAGAATGAGGCCGAATGTAGGCTTTCAGCATCTGGGAAAAGATGGAAGGATCGAAGCGCCCGAATGCCCTCCGCAAAAGGCCAAGGTTTTGGTTCTCTTTTTTGGAGGCTTTCTCGGCCTGACGGGAACAGCCCAGATCTTCCTGCACTATCACGCCTAGATCGCATTCCGTTGTTGTGCGCTGCAATATTTGATCTCCCAGTCTGTATTCACAAGTGGCTTTATGGCGTATGCTCAGCACCTTGCACTTTGTAGCATTGAACTGAAGCAGGTTCTGAGTCGACCATTCGTAGACCCTGTCCAGATCATCCTGAAGTGCTGCATTGTCGCTGGTTGTTCTAATGGCTCGCCATATCTTGAGATCTTCAGCGAAGAGTAAGGAGTTGGAGTTGATTACTGTCGCGAGATCGTTTATGTAAATCAGGAATAGTCGTTGACCAAGTACTGAGCCCTGGAGCACTCCGCACTTAACGTCGATTGGGTTAGAGATGACGCCGCGAACTCTTACATTCAGATGTCGTTGAAGCAAAAAGTTAGCTATCCAACCGAGGATGGGGTCACCAATTCCACAACACTGCAGCTTGTGAAGGAGGATACGGTGGTTCAGACGGGCGAAAGCCTTAGAGAAATCCAGATATACTGCGTCAACACCTACGCCGCTGTCAACGGTCTCAGTCCAACTAGATCTGGCAAGCAGCAAGTTTGAAGTGCAAGATCGGTTCTTGCGAAACCCATGTTGCTCTTGTGCTATGATATTTCGTTCTTCCAAAAAGTTCATCAGAGTTTCGGCGACAATCGCTTCCACGATTTTGGAGAGCACCGGGAGTAGTGTTATCGGGCGATAGTTGGCCGGATCTGTACGACTTCCCCCCTTATGGATGGGAGTGACGATGCCTTGCTTCCACATTGTTGGCACGCGCATCTCATCGAGGCATTGTTGGAAGAACTTGCAGAGTGGGTCTGCCAGGTTTACTGCAGCCAATTTCAACGCTTTTGGACGAATATTATCAACACCGGGAGAGGTATGCTCGCGCAGGGCAATTAGCCTTTTCATGACATCCGCAGTCGTAAATGTGATGTGGCCGAGTCCTGGTGGTAGTACAACGATTGGGAACAGTGTATGCTGCGATGTCGTACTCTGGAAGTTCGGGGCGAATTGTTGACATAGGGCGTTGGCCGCCTCGGTTGCGTTTTGTGCAAGTCCATACAACGTGTGTAAAGCAGGAATTCCTCGCTGTACTTTGCGTGGCTTGTTAACGTGTCGGTACAGTAGCTTGGGGTTTGAAAGAAATTTCTCAGCTAGGTTCTGTTGGTGCTGCATTTTATCTTCGCGTACCAGGTTTACGCAGTGATTCCTTTGGATAGTGTAGGCTTCCCATGTTTCGGCACTCGGTGACTCCTTGTATCTTCGCCAGAGTAAATTCCTCGTAACGATACACTTGCGTGTCCTGCTGCGTATGAATGATTTTACTGTCTTCGCTCGCGAAGATCTTTTTCTAGAAGCACTAGTTACTAACGTGTTAAACTGGTGAGCAAATTCAGACCAGGCGATATCGGGGGAACGTTCTGCTAGAAATGCCCAGTTTGTAGCATTTATCAGTTTGACTAGAGCGCCGTAATCCGTAATGAGCTGGCATTCCTCGGTGTTTTCTGAGGAATACTCTGCATAACAGATGTACTTGAACATGAGGGTTGCATGGTCGCTACGGCCTAAAGGACTCTCTATCGATACCGTTTCGATCATATGCTCTTCATTGGTGAATACGAGATCCAGAACACCCGGTTTGTTTCCTGTCCTGAATCTTGTGGGAGATGTGATGTGATTGTAGAGTGGTAGCCCACTGATTATCTCCTGCACTTCCATTTTGAAGTGTTCGTTGATACAGGCTGGGGTTTCTATGCTATGAATATTGAAATCGCCAATTAGGAGAATGTGGCTGTATGACTGCGAGAGAATAGTCTTCATTGAGGAGGCTAGGCGGTTGTCCATTTCCAAAGTAGCCGACGGAGGGCGTTACACCACACCCAACAAACATGCGTCCCCACGGCTAAGTTGAAGACGACACCAAAGCGCATCGACAATCTGAACCTCTGGGTCATTGATGAGATCGATGTGTAGCGCGCTGCGATAATAAAGTACTACTCCACCTCCTCTACTTGGTCGATCATTGCGTAGAATTGACATCCCTGGTAGTGCGATTTCTGCATCAGTGATCGCTTCATTCAACCAAGTCTCGGTTATCATAACGAGGTCGCTTGACATCGAGGCCTGACGCAGGCGAAGCTCTGTCGGTTTGCTTAAAAGACCTTGTGCGTTGGTATAAAAACAGGAGAGTGATTCATAGGTTAGAAGGTTACTTGTGGATATAGACAACAGGTTTAAGACTTGGCCGACCCTCTTGAGGTCGGCTGCTACTAGTTTCTTGAAATTGTCTTAGGCTCGCGAGAATGACTTGGGATAGCTCTCTGCACCGTGTGATCAGGTTCATGATGATCCTGATGGTCACTCACCTCCTGCAGTGCCTCGCCGGATGCTATGACGGCAGTCAGATCAGTCTCTGTGGTGGACTCTCCACTGAGTTGGTTCTCTCCATGGCAACGCGGTACAGGCAGGTCACGTAACAGCAAAAACATTTCCAGATGATATGTCAGTTCAAATACAGTCGGGCTCATTTGCGCACTTTCTTGGTGGTACCAACAAGATTCTCTTTTCATCTCCCCTACTTTCACAACTTATATTTGTGCATCACGCGTCTTTCGTACGTGGCAGAATACGTGTTCGCTGATTGCCTTGCGCTTTATCGTTTCCACACACTACTCACTAGTAGTGCAGCACAACCTGAGTACGGGAGCGTTTTGAATACGGATGCAAGTCCCGTTCCCTGTGAACCGATGTGTTGAAGAGTCAAAAATAGTAGTGCGTAAGTACTGAACAGGAGAACACCAGCACCGGTTTACTTGGGCGCAAAACACCTAGCTATCCAGCAAACGCAAAAGAGTTAAGGTACTATTTTACCAATCGTTTTAGTATCGTCTAGGCTTTGCGATTCAAAGTACACGCCCGGTTAAGTGGCTTTCATGCCCTCCTTTTTGTGCTTCGTGTATGACTTCTTAATTTTGTACCTAGACTTCTATATGGCAATATCGTCCTCCTTCCGGGTCTATAAGTCTCTATTCGCATTAGGTCCTTCGTTGGCTGTATCTTGTACTTTTTAATAAGAACAAATGACAGTCCATTTAGGAAATGCGAGTTTCACTACGGCTTGTGTAATCATTTATGTCAGTGGATGAAACTATGTTAAGAGCATAGCTTTAGATCGGCAACCTGAAGGACGGATGTAAGTTAATTCAGAATTTTGTTAGCGCGTGTCCTGGCCGTGCGGACGCCTTTTTATCTGAAAATGTGCTTTGTATACTTCAAAATATTAGACTACTTTGCATGGCCTATTTGTTTATAATTGGCTACGGTGTAATCACGGCCAGTAAGAAAAAAGTGGTTCTTTCTCAAATGTCAACTTCGAGTTGCCTCGACTTTGAAAATTAATAGAGTGTATTAAATGCTGATCATCCTCGTCACTGCTGGTTGTCAACTACCCGATGGGCCACAAGTTCTGCAGAGGGGTTCCCAGGCTCTTCGTGCACTATGTGACTGACTGCTTGGGGCACAACTAAATAGCGTCATTTAAAACGAATCAGCGCATTAACCACTTTCGAATAATGTTCGGAATGTTAGACGACTCAAATTTTCCACCAACGTTCAGTGCGGGCATGAGGTCGCACGTGAAATGCGCTATCCAAGGATGGCAACCCTGGCAAAAGTGCTCTCGCGCAATCCTTTAGACTGCGAAAAGCAAGCGATGACGAACAGCAAGAGCAGGTACATATTTCCTTACAAACTCCGGCTGCAAAATATAAAGTAGTATCGCGAATGTTATCTGAGTTCATGGTAGCGATCTTATACTAAATAACTAGTTTATTCTTGATTCCATCGAAACACGCCATATCAGGTGTGATCAAAATTTTACGGGCAATTATGCTCAGTAACGGTCACGTCTTGCATGAAATGGCCTAATAGCTAAAAGTATAACAGTTGCAGAATCTGACAGTGTATTAGTAAGGAACAAAATCGATAGTGAATTGACGATTGCCTGCGTTCATGTGTTCATAGTGTATAGAGCAATAGTAAAGCATATTAGGTAAAACGGTGACGGAAAATGCAGACAGGGTAGTATCTATGTAACGTACGTATAAATAGTGTTGGTGTGGCTGGTCAACTTGCCGGTGTGAATTTTTGAGCTGTGAATATACTTAGTAGCTAGGCACGTCTGCCGCTTCGCAGTGTTACTAAACGGACATTTGTGGTTATTTATATGGAGAACGCTTGCCTGGCGAAAACCCACCACGTGCTAGAACATTGCCGTAAACGGTTTGGGTGGTAATATGCAACCAACCACATATCTTGAAGACCGATTGTTCACACGGTTATTCGCAGACGCACGACGCCCAAAGTTTCCCGTTGGCTGACCGAATAGCTTAAACAGAGGCCGCCATTAGTCGCTGAAGCCGGTCAAAGATAAGTGGGAGCCGAGAAAAGCTAGGTAAACAATTGAGCAGGTAAGTAAATACTTTAAAATGTAGGTTTAACGTTGTCTTTCCTGGTATACATGTGCAAATTGTGATAAAGTCGCATCCAGCTAGTCACAGTGGACTTGTCATGGAGATGGTGAGTGCAGTAGAGTCCTGATTTGAGCTGCGAGTCCTTTTCATAATTGTGTTGGACGTTGAGGTGTATAAGTCACGGTCCAAGTACACTCCACAGGTAATTGCTTGTTATCTAAATGCGTATCGTCTTAAGCGAAGATGCAAATACTCAGCCTAATGCGGGACCACCAGAAACTTCCCAATAAATCATTTCAGACCAGGCACCACTATATACGGCAGTAAACCATAAAGATTTATTACACCCTGATAAAATCCAACCACTTTTATCACCATAATGTAAAACTTAGTCGAAACACACTTCTGTTGGGGTATCAGTTAATGCGGGCAACACAATATAGCCGTATAGAATGCAAAGAACTTCTTTCACTCACCGAGTGTAACAGCCCTGGAACTCCATTCCCGCGCACCTAATCAAGCGCTTCAACACTATTCCGAAGATAACTTAGTGACACAATGGCACCTTTGCGTTAGGTGGTGTATTGCACGTCCATTGGATGGCGACATTAGTGCCGAGCAAACAGAAATATTTCCAGAGCACTTAGACTCTAGGCGTAAATATTCACATCTCTGCTGCAGAAAGCCTCTTAGTGAGTTAGGCTAAATGCGAATTAGTTCAACGGCAGCGTTTTAGCTTGTAGCTTTCAACCCAACTGTCTTATGGGATTAGTCAAACAAATGTTTTTTTACCAGGTACTAACTATTGTTCCATTGAAAATAGTAAGATAGAACACAACGGAAATTAACTCACGAAGTGGTGATTTGAGTACTGAGCAAATTTCATTGCTGCTCCAAGTGCACTTTAGATATGAAATTTCAGAGATAATTAACTGGTATTGTGTCATATTGTCTTCGCCCTATTTAGCCAAAGCAATCAAGCGTGTCATTTGGTTAATTTATTATGCCAGCAAATATGCTAGGTTAAAGGCGCGTTTGACTGAATCACGGGGAATGCTGGCCCTCAGCAATCCAAAAATTCCCATTTATTAAAATGAATCAAGGGAGGCAGAATCTGAGTAAAGAATTCTTTTCGGCAATTCTCATCAGACTCAAACATTACATGATGAAGAAAAGTGTTAAATGTGCCGGATTGCGCTGCGTATTGAACAGAATGTTTAATTCCACGGGTACAAATCAATAAACCATGGGGTCATTGGGAGTGGCAAGTATGTACAGGGGAAATCATAGCCGAAGTTGTAGGCCACGGTAGAAGCAAAGGACGTACAAACTGTTTTTGTACGCACAATTCTGGCTTGAGGTGGCGGATGTAGATAGCTTCCGCAATAGACAGAAGATGCATCCGGAATCCGCGCGTGAAACGTTCAGGAACAGCATAAATGACTCTATAATCATTTTCCGTCCCTGCATGACTGCACTCTAGTAGGTGGGATAAGATGGAACTGTTGCTGGACCTCGCTTCGCCTTTGTAAAACCACTTTGGGAGGTGTTCGCGAATCCCATGAGATAGGCGCCTCGTGGTACGACCCACGTATCGTGCCCCACAGGAGCACGAGTAAAGATAAACAAGCATTGATCGAGTCACCGGAAGCAGCCTGTCTTTCAAAGCTTTTGCGAATAAAGGCTTGTTGTAAAATACTATACGTAGGCGAGCCGCGAATTAGGTCTTTTCAACAGCGTCTCTCAGGCGTTTGGACAGGGCATCAGCCACACTGTCGCCTTTGAAAGGAATATGCACAATTAGTTCTTTTTTGGGTACGTTCATTCTCGGTGATGATGAGAATTGCCGAAAAGAATTCTTTACTTAGATTCTGCCTCACTTGATTCATTTTAATAAATGAGAACTTTTGGATTGCTGAGGACCACCCGACGGCAAGTTCGAAGTGAGAGACTTCATTTCTTTTGACTAAGTCAACGCAAGGCATTCCCTCCTCTTTTTCTATTACAGTCTTGGCGTACAAACAACGCACGACGCGGGTTTCGTTGGATTGGCGTGCTCAACATGTGGTCTAGCTTGCGAAACCTGGTGGGTGATATAATGTTGCTGGGCGGTTCATTCGCATTTTAGGCACCAGATAAGGGAAGCTGAACATATTCATTACTAACGCGGTGCTTCCACCAGATATGAGCTAATCTACCATAAGCACTAAGCGAAGGATAGCAAATACTACTACCACTACTACTAATAAGGATAAAGGTAAATTTCCGGACTATGGCCAGACGCTGTGCGCGCTAGGGCTCAGATCAAATTGTACATCTTGAGAGGAAATACTCCTTGTACAAGAGAACCATACCACTCATTAGCGCTATGAATTTTAGAATGTCTTTTGTAGAACTTGACAGTTCAACAGTATGTTGAACGGGTTTGCCGCGCCGAAAGTGCTACGCTCACTGTGGTTTTAATCTGTCTTCTTCTGACAAGCTTTGGGTTCGCTGACAATAATAGCGCTGATATGGAGCGCAGCCGTGTTTATTCCAATTTTTATTACGAAATAGGACCCATCTCTCGACGAATCTCACTACAAACCCGTTGGATCGTTTCAACGTGTTCAGTGACGCCGTTCAGTGGTGGGCCCACGGAAAGAAACAAGAAAGAGACGTTGCTAGAAATAACAAAAGATAAAAATAATAACTATTACTAACGACAAATAAGAATAAAACACGTTAAAGTAACTAGAGAAATAAAAATTCGCGTAATATATAACCAAAACCTTTCGGACTAAAATTGTGACTTTGCCTCATGCACTAGAGCTTCGTTGGTATTACTTGAACAACTTCGATTTTAATGGACTAAAATCTCTCCGAAGTAAAGAATTATTGTGATTCATGTTTCTGGGGCACGTTGTTGTGTATCACTTTGCTCCGTTTGATAAGTGGGCTGTACCCAAAAAAGCAGCGGCTTTTTAAATCACCGTTTGTTGGATCCTACTTTCGCTTCGGATTATTGTGTTCTAAGTGTCTTCTGTGTGCTTTGTGCACCAAGATTTTTCTTTTGGTGTATCTTTCAGACTGTGAAAAGTTAGCGGATATTCTGTGACTAATTCTCTAGATCACATTGATTGAGGCAACTGCGGTCTGTGTCCGCCATCTTTGATTTGTTCTACCATGTGATGCTGTCTCAAGCTACACATGCTTCGTTTTCGAAATTGTTGGACATAAGCTTCATGCACTTAGGTGCTTCGGCTGCGGTGTTTTCTTCCATATTTCGTGTATTTGCTAATCCGTTGACGTCTTTCTAAAATCTCCCGACATCTGTTGGGTGGCGTCTGGGATGCTATTCGGTAATCAGTGACGTGTCAAATAAAGGACAGTATAGAAGTTGGAGGCGACTAAACCCAACGTATATTGTGCAGCCTACAAAAATAGGAAGCGAATCAACCGGAGCGAGAAACGGTGCAGCAAGTTACTCATCAAAAGGAATTGTGTCAACGGAATTGCCGTCAGTAAAATCTGGGCGTTTTGAATGTTAAAACAACGGTAAAATCCAGCCTTGCAAAAACAGGAATGACGTGTTTTCCGGTACACTATAAGGGCCTCCCCCTATAAGGCTGAAGGGTAGGAGCCTTCGATGGAGCAGATAGTGGGGGAAAACGGGAGGTGAGGATGGGTGCGAATAGTTGCATGGGCTTAAACAAGGGCTTCCAAGATTGGGTGTGTAGCAGTTTGCTAAGTCCTGGCTTTTGTATAAATTTTTGTATGATGATCGCGTGGACCAGAGTGCATAATCGGTGGGCCGTTGGGGCGGTTTGGTGGGACTGCAGAAAAAACTGGCTAGTCCAGAAAAATGGCCAACAGGACCCTCCCTTTGCCGCAGACCCGACGGTGCCCTAGGGATGTGACACCTCCCACCGCACTCCAGTCCTAATCTCACGAAGAAATCCGAACGTCCTCGTTCCACGAAGAAATCCAGCGTTCTGGTCGGAAACGCCTGGCCAGGCGTTTGGGGACAAACCCATTCGCCGCCGTCAGCGGCCGAGGGCGACTGACTATTGGGTCAGGATAGTGGCCTTGGGTCGGTTGGGGAGTCACTCGGGGGGTTGGGTTGAGCCAGTTAGCGAGTCAATCGAGGGTTGCCTTGATAGTTCTGGCGGTCCAGTTTCTGGGAGGTAGACCTCAGAGAGGGGTAGAAAAGGTTCGGGGGGATTTGCCTGTCGCCGGAGAGGGATCGTGACATGCATGATAGAAGTAGCTACGCTTTTTAAGTTTGCAAAATGCCTTGGGTTTTTTGTCGGTTTTGCAAAACGCTTGTGGATGAGATGCACGATTACCACTAAAGACGAAAAAGATGTGTTACTGGGAACAGCAAAGTTTACAAAAGCTGCAAAAGAGACCGGACGTTTGACCAGTCTACCGTGTCGGTCGGCTGCCTGGGTTTGAGGAGAAGTACGTTGAGAGTCAATTGGAACGGAAGGTTTCGGGCTATGCAGTGCATGGGAAGTCACCGCAGGTGCGGGTGCTTTTGCGTAAGCATCAGGATGCGTTGCAACTCGTTCGTCAAAGAAAGCCACTTTG